>OU015490.1:75023798-75261298 GCA_907164885.2 Dolomedes plantarius
TATATATATATATATATATATATATATATATATATATATATATATATACTGCTGGCCACTGTAAATGCAACACCCTGAAGGAAACATGCAAATAACATGGAATTTACAACATGCATTAGTGGAGGTGAGATATGCAAATGATTAGAATTTCAGCGCAGACGCACATCACGCGCGCCTGTGGCGCCACTTCAAAGCGCTATTTAAGGCTTGGAGATTTCGACGATTTCAAGTTCGGCAATTGTGTTTTTCTTGTGGTTTTTTCAAAAAACGATCAATTATGCCTCGTCGAAAACAGCGATCATCTTTTGATCAAGTATCCGAGTTCGACAGAGGAAGGATAGTGGCCTATCGAGATTGTGGATTATCTTTCAGGAAAATCGGTAGTCGTGTTGGACGAAACCAAACAACTGTAATGCGGATATGTGATCGTTGGATGCAGGAGGCTACGACGAACCGGCGTGTTCGATCGCATCCACCTCAGCGCACCACTTCACGTGATGACAGGCAAATTGTGCGCATTCCAGTGACGGATCGCTCAGTCACATCACGAACCATAGCACAGCACATGCAGTCTGTAACGCATCATCCAGTGTCTGCGCGTACCATTCGACGCCGTTTACAGCAGAGTGGTCTGTCCGCAAGGCGTCCATTGCTTTGTCTACCCTTGACGCAGAACCACAGACGTCTCCGCCGCCAATGGTGCGATGACAGAAGGATGTGGACGGCAGAATGGAATGAAATTGTCTTTACTGACGAGTCACGCTTCTGTCTGCAACACCACGATGGTCGCATTCGAGTCTGGAGACACCGTGAAGAGAGGATTCTGAACAGCTTCGTTATGCACCGTCACACTGTTCCTGCACCGGGTATTATGGTATGGGGCGGTATTGGATATCACTCTCGCACACCTCTAGTACGCATTGCCGTTACTTTAAACAGCCAGCGCTACATCTCCGAGGTGTTGGAGCCAGTTGTCCTTCCTTACCTTCAGGGCTTGCCCACAGCCATATTTCAACAAGATAATGCGCGACCACACGTGGCACGCATTGTCCAACGGTTCTTGTTGAATAATCTTTCAAATAAAGCTGCCTCAGTGAAACATAGCAGAGTCTTGATAAGAAAAAAAAAATACTACTCGAAGAATCAAAAATAAAAGAAGTTTAATTACATTTTATAGTAACTAACATAGCGTTGGGTAACTTACCCAAACAGCTAAAAAAAGTCAAGGCAATAACAAATGCTCCAAGCTCAAAAGCTTTTGGTTTGGAGCGCTACGGTCATTTTTTGCTACACGAGGGCTAATTAGACCGGGACCTACTGCTTAAAGCCGATTCCGAACGGCTACAAACGTCCATGCCAAGAATGGGATTCGAACCCATAGACTCTGGTTCCGAAAGCCAGCGTCCTAGCCATTCGGCCATCGTCCGGCTCCAAGCTCAAAAGCTCTCAGTTACAAGTATGTACTCCCCTTTTATACCCGAGTACTTACATACAATTTTACATATCGATTGAAGGAGCTAGTATCGATACAAAAAGAAATAAAAACAGAAAAAACGGAGTTGTGACCTCACTCCTTCAGAGTGGCGTCATACATACAGCATGAAGCAACATTACTGTGAAAATGGGAAGTGCAAAGAACCGGGTTACTAACATTGGCCCCCCTCTTTACACTTTCAAAAAGAGTATATATATATACATTACATAATACAAATATACATTACATAATACAAATATACATTACATAATATAGGAAAATATCAGTTCACAAGCATTGAAAAAAAAAATTAGAACAACTTCAAATGTCTCACTTTAAGTTAAAGTCCATCATTTCATTTACAGAGTTCATTATCTTTAATCATACTATCACAAAACACTGCATCTCTAAATCTTTTTAGTTCTATCTTTTGTTGTGGCTTCGTAAAAACATCTGATAAGTTTGATTTACTTTGTATGTACTTTAATTCAAAAAGTTTTTGGTAAACTAGGTCTCTTACAAAAAATAATTTAATGTCTATGTGCTTTGTTCGATAGTTTTCAAGCGGGGATTTAACAAAGTTAATAGTAGCTTGATTATCAACAAACAACTTTGGGATGTTTTTATTCTGGGGTATAATTTTAAATTTCTCACACTCCTTGCAAATACGTTCATACCAAGTGAGTTCTTTCGATGCTTCCGTTAAGGAAACAAATTCAGATTCCATGGTACTCAAGCATACCGATTTCTTTTTAAAAGAACGCCAAACTACTGGAGCCTGATCAACAAAAATTATATGACCTCCCATCGAAACTCTACTATCACGATTATTTGCAAAATCAGCGTCAGAATAAGCATTAAGATCTAGGTTACTAATATTAGAAATGTTGAGTTTTAAATTTTTAGTATATTTTATATATCCTAGTAACTTAAGAAGTCCCATCCAATGTACCATTCCTGGATTTTGTTGAAACTGGGAAAAAATGTTGATTGCGTATGAAATATCGGGTCTCGTTCTGTTAGCTAAGAACGCCAGACAGCCTACAAGACTCCTGTACGGAATTTTAGACATTTCCTCAATTTCAACTTTATCCTGTGGACACTGTGTTTTAGAGTAAATAACCCCCTTCGCTATAGGTAATGATGATATTGGATAGCAATACCTATCATATGTTCTGCAAATTTTATTTATATATTCAAGTTGGTGAATAAAAAGTTTCTTGTCAGTTTCTAAAAATTCAACCCCTAAAAGTTTTTTAGTTTTCCCCAAAATTGTTAAGTCAAATTTATTTTTCAACAATTTAATAGCTGTGTCGACATGTTTTTGTTCTCTCCCAAACACGACTATGTCATCCACATATAATAAAAATATAACATTTGAATCTAAAATATATGCGCAATTACACCATTCAAATTTTCTAAAACCCAACTCTTAATACCGCGTGAATTTTAAAAAACCATTCTCGTCCGCTCTGCTTAAGTCCATATATTGACTTTTTTAAACGACAAACTAAATTGGATTTCTCAAAACCAGGTGGCTGACGCATATAAATTACTTTGCTTAATGGGGCATATAGGTATGCGCATTTAATATCACACTGCAAATGTGTCCAGTGGTTCAGGCAAACGAGTACAGCGAAAAAGAACCTTATCAAGCTAAAGTTGATAACTGGGGAAAAAACTTCATCAAAACTTTCACCTTTGCGTTGGTGAAAACCCTGGGCAACTAAGCGTGCTTTGAATCTTTTAATCTTACCCGATTCATCCTGCTTTGTAGTATAAACCCATCTACAACCCAACACTTTAGCATTTTCAGGTCGTTCTACTAACTCCCAAACACCTCTTTCCTTCATAGTGTTTAATTCATCCTCCATTGCATTAAACCACTGTTCACTTTGTTTGGAATTCATAGCCTGTTTAAAACATTTTGGAATGTAAATTTCCTTTTTTAGTCATTCTGACATTAAACTACTATGACCCGCTTTGGTTCTAGCAATAATCCCTGAATATTTATTTTTGGAAGAAAAATCAAAAATTTCTGGTTGAAATTTAAGATCATTTTTTATACAATATTGTTTAACATCTTTCAATGACCTCAACCTACTCGACGAATCATCTTTTCCTTCCTCATAATAATAAATATCAGTTTTTTTACTACTTGTCCTTGGAACAGCTTTACGCGTCCAGTTTACAATTTTGTTACCGGGTACTTCAGAATCAGTATCAGAATCACATACAGAACTCTCACTATCTGTTTGGGGCTTTGAAACATTCAACTCTTCTGAATCTTCAAGGGGAAATTTAAAACCCACGAACTCTGGGTCCAGTTCGCGTTCCACAGTCGCCTCACTCAAACCGCCCTTTTGATTTTCATCAAACGTGACATTTATGGTTTCGATAATCTTATGCTCGTTCGGCATCCAAATTCTGTATCCTTTCGTCTGCAAAGCATACCCTACAAGAATTCCTGATTTAGACCTTAAATCTAGTTTTAATCTTAATTTTTTAGGTATACCGACAAAAGCTTTCGTGCCGAACGGCCGTAAGTGTTTAACCGAGGGCTGTCGTCCGCCATAGAGCTCAAATGGTGTTTTTGTCATTCCAGCATGGCATACACGATTCCATGTGTAAGTGTAATGTAAAAGAGCCTCTGGCCAAAAACATTGACTCATGCCGCTATCCCTAAGTAAAACATTTATCCCGTTTACAGCAGTATAATGAAACCTTTCACATACTCCATTCTGCTCTGGGGTGTAAGGGTTAGATTTTTCATGTTGGATCCCCAAGTCTTCACAATACTCCCTGAATTGATCATTTATAAATTCTGTACCATTGTCAGTACGAATACATTTAAGTTTCCGATCCAGGAACCTTTCAGCTCTTGTTTTAAAATTTTTAAAGGTTTGAAATACTTCTGTTTTAGATTTAAGGGGGAAAACCCAAACTTTTCTAGAATAGTCGTCAACCACCGATAAAAAGTATAAATGCCCGTGGATCGATGGTCTCGGGAAAGGACCACACAGATCCATATAGATCAAGTCAAGGGGGTTTTGAGATCGTATACTATCCAGGGATTTAAAACTAACTCTTTTGGATTTAGCTTCGCGACATGGATCACACGAATCAAGATCCCCCGTTAACTTTGGTAACCCTTTTACACTGTTATTTTTAGATGTTAATTTTATATATTCTGCATTTATGTGAGCAAAGCGTTTATGCCATAAATTTAAACTTTCCGAAGCAAAAGCCGTGGAACTTCTATTTTTAGAACATTTAGAGATGGTGTGTTTTGCCTTTACAATTTTTGAGTGAAATTTCTGAGCATCATGACATTTTTCATATTCTGGGTAAATACAATAAAGTCCATTTACTAATTTTGCAGTAAAAAGTAGTTTGTTGCGCGATATCACATCTATTTTTCCATGACCTCCTACGTATTTGACTCCCCATTCGTCAACACGAGGGCCAGATATGAGGTTTTTCCTCAGTTCTGGTGCATAAAGTATATCAATTAAGGTATATTTTTCACCATTTAGAAAAATAACTACAGATCCCTTACCTGTAACAGGGGTAGAGACACCGTTAACTGCTCCTACTAGTGTCTGATCTGTAACTGGTGTAAAATCGGACATTAGGTGTCTGTCCTTGCAAAAATGAGACGAGGAGGCTGTATCGAACACCCAACAACGCTCCTCAATTCCAGTCACTAACGCTTCCAGCAGGAAACTGTTGTTTGGTCGACTCGGACTGGTATACTGACATCGTTCACGTTCGGAACTTGAACGTTTAGATTGCTTATAAGTCCTTGATTTTCCGGATACACGACAATCTTTGCGAAGATGACCAGGCTGGTGACACTTGTGACATTTTCTTCTCTGTAATGTATGAGAATCTGCCTGCTTAGGATTGTCAATCATCTCTTGTCTCGGGAACACCTCCTGCCGGTTTCTTGTTAGATAAGAAATATTTGCTTGGTCTGCAACTCTCTGTTTCAACCTTGCTTCTTCGGCAAGTAATTCTTCTCGTACAGAAATAAAAGTAAATTGATCCTTCTCCCACCGATATATCGTTTGAACAATATTATCGAACTCCTTTGGAAGATATCGCATAAGCTGAAATATTTTATCTATTTCGGATACAGCATGACCAGCCTCACTCAGCTTATCAAAAATACTGGCTAGTTTACTTGAATACAGCCCTATGTCCTCATTTGGCTCCATACGACAGGAATAGAATTCATTCTTAAGTGACATGACACGAGCACGACTGTCTGGTTCAAAGTACTTTTTCAGCTTATCCCAGGCATCAGGTCCGTCAATAGCTTTTTCCAGCAGGGCACGATATCGAGGCGATACGCTCATGTAAATCGTCGAAAGCGCTCTGTTTTTTCGATTTCTAAAGTCCCTTGCTGCAGTCTCGTCCACCGTTTCACCTTCTTGTGCTTCAGGTGCTTTTTCAGTTCGTTGAACAATCTCCCAGCACCCCCGTTCCATCAGCAACATCCTCATATCTGTACACCATGTTGAGTAATTACTTTCGCTTAAAAGCGCGATCCTAAAATTTACTTCACTGGTACTTAACGCCATTCTTTAAAGCAAAACAACTTCCAGGAAGAATTTAATGAAATTGTATCACACAATGGTTTTAAAATATGAGCACAAGGCGAGCACTAGACGAATTAGAGTGAAAACGTAATTTCCGGAACCAGTTCAGTCCAAGGTCATTTGAAGCAAAAGTTAATTGTGCAATTACACTTGGGGTGTCAAGGCCCCCCCTCTGAGCATTCTCTATCAGCTTATAAAAATAAACTTCCTCGAGTCATTTTTCCGAAAGCAGATTAGCTATGCTAAGGCGTCTGGGCCCATAACCATGTTGAATAATCTTTCAAATAAAGCTGCCTCAGTGAAACATAGCAGAGTCTTGATAAGGAAAAAAAAAATACGACTCGAAGAATCAAAAATAAAAGAAGTTTAATTACATTTTATAGTAACTAACATAGCGTTGGGTAACTTACCCAAACAGCTAAAAAAAGTCAAGGCAATAACAAATGCTCCAAGCTCAAAAGCTCTCAGTTACAAGTATGTACTCCCCTTTTATACCCGAGTACTTACATACAATTTTACATATCGATTGAAGGAGCTAGTATCGATACAAAAAGAAATAAAAACAGAAAAAACGGAGTTGTGACCTCACTCCTTCAGAGTGGCGTCATACATACAGCATGAAGCAACATTACTGTGAAAATGGGAAGTGCAAAGAACCGGGTTACTAACAGTTCTTCGTCAATAGCCAGATTGAATTGCTTCCCTGTCCGCCTCGCTCTCCGGATCTTTCGCCGATAGAAAACACGTGGTCCATGGTTGCTCTACGATTGACCCAGATTCCATCCCCAGCTGCCACAGCAGATCAACTTTGGCAACGTGTGGAAGCTGCTTGGTCTGCTGTACCCCAAGAACTCATCCAAAGTCTCTTTGAATCAATGCCGAGGCGTGTGCCATCGGTGATCTCCAACAATGGCGGCTACTCTGGCTACTGATTTTGGCAGGGACCACACTTCACAGAAGTCTATAAATTTAATCATTTGACACTTGGTCAACATGTTATCTACAAAATAAATTTTGTTGTGATATCTCTTGTCTTTCTTGGTGTTGCAATTTGGGTGGCCAGCAGTGTATATATATATATATATATATATATATATATATATATATAAACGTCTGTAGACGGCTACCCCTTTGAACGGCCATATTTTGTTTAAGACTGATGAGACCCAATATTATGGAAGGAACCTCTCTTCGACGGCCACCCATCAAAAAAGCCACTTTTTTTGGAACTGGATGCCATAGAGAAATTTGACTGTATAATATATGTATATATATATATATATATATATGTGTGTGTGTGTGTGTGTGCGTGCGTAGTTTTCGCTCCGCACAGGATGCGAGCACGGGATTTCCTGCTGATTGGACTAGGTCATTACGTCACAATATCTACCCTTGTCAGTTCTTTGTAACTCTCAAAATTACGTTTACGAACCTCCTGCCGCATCCGCACCGCGACAGGAATCGAATCATGATCCCGAGTAACTGTAACTTGCCATGTTTGACGGCTACCTGTGGAAAATACCGAAATTTTGTTACATTTTGATGTTCCGATTTCTGAATATTGCTATGATTGAAGGAGGAATGATTCACAAGACCGATTTGTGCTTTCCTTAGACTTGTCTTTAAAAGGGGTTTAGAAGTATTTTGATTTTAGTTTCGCAACCCGAACTTAACCTTCATAACTAGCTCAATATTTACTTATTTTTGAAGAGGACATCACCCCCAGATTTTGTGATACTTTTACCGCACCCCATCTTCACGAGAAAACCTCAAATCATGGAATTGAATGCATTAATTTTCAGCATAGACTAGTTCATCTTTAAAGAAGTTTAGGTACGCAAGGACTGAATCCCGTAGCCTTACTATCAAAACATCTCTCCACAAAGTAATCTACACTTCCTTTGGCGAGTCTTGCCTTATATATGAGGCGGTGAAAGGCAAAGCCACATTTTCAACTTTTTTTATTTGAGGACAAAAATGTAATCTCCATGTTCAATTTACTTTGGAATCGCAAATAATTATTATTTGCAGTATTGTAATAATTATCATGGATTATAATTTGTTCAATTTTTAGTGAAATTTTTCGTAGTTTTTGCAGTAAAACGCTTTGGACTTACACCACTTTACTTACTGACTTACACCACTTTGCCTTTCATCGCCTCATATTTGTCATTGAAAAAAAAATCAGGGAAAACTTAAGGCTCCTAGATAGCAGCCCTATCGGATTCGCTGTGGACAAAAATTTTCATTGATTGTCGACTTAGGGCCTGTTCACATAGGAATCCGTTGCGTTGCGTTAAGGAAAAGATGACGTTGAGACGAAAATAAACCAATCACAGGCGTTAAAAATTTCATTGCTAATCGTTTGGAGGCATATGATTGGTTTATTTTCGTCTCAACGTCATCTTTTCCTTAACGCAACGCAACGGACTCCTATGTGAACAGGCCCTTAGATTTAAAGTTTTTGTCTTTTTATAAATTGTACTTCGTAACAGACGAAGAAATTTTTATCTTTTTCCTTTTTTTTTTTTTTTTTTTTTAAAGAGCAAACGATATTTTTGAATTTGAATTACTTGCGGGAAAAAACGTGGTAAACCCACATTCTTCAATAACTAAAAGTTTTGGTTTGATAGTTCGTAATAATGTTCGTAACTATCCACTGAAATGTTCACAGTTTTTAAGGACATTGCTCGCCAGTTTTATTTCGCTAACTGCTTTTTTTGATCTTATTGACGTTGAGCGTCTGAGTCACTGCGCAGCCGCAGTAAATCTTTTGATGCTATAAAAACCTACAGCGGTTGCTCAACTACTACCCAAACTATGTATTGTTTACAAACATTGCCTAACGCCACTGAAAATTTGTTTCTGCTTTCTGTTGCCAAATTGCCAAAGCATTGTGTCAGCTTAAGGTTATCTACGGTTGAGTTCAAGGGAATAAAAGAGTGGTAATTGTAGTTTTGTAGGCAGAGAGGAATTCTTTTTTAAATTATCGGGCGAAATGGACACGAAATGAATTTCAAAACGTGCGACGAATGATGTTCGACGATCTTTGCTGTAACTTCAATTTTCACCATGATTTTAGCAGGTATGGCGTCACATGCAGTCAGTCGAATAAATTAAAGCTACGAGTGAAACGAAAATAATTTTAAAATCGAATTCGTCACTTTGAAGACTTATCAGGAAGATAAGGTGAAGAACCTCTCTCTCTATCTGTGCTTCCTCACACTGTTCCAGTCGTTCCCAAGTCAAGAATCTGCTGTTCCCTACACTTACGCGACTAATTTTTATGCTTGGACCTTATCTGTTAGTATTGAAATGAACATTCCTACATCTTTAAATCTACCAATCTTGACTCATCGGTGATAGATAAAGTTCTGAAAAAAAAATTAAGTTCACTCCAAATGATCGGGCCTATCCATCGGCGTGCCTGACGAAAGTTTTAAAAACGGCTTTTCGAATTTTCGTACACTCTTAATAGCACTCTTATAAGTAATGAATGTATCACTATCAAAAATAGTCTGCTTAATAGAATAACGGACATTTTGGAAAAAATATCCATTAAATAGAAAGAAGATTTTTATTTATTAAAAACATTCTTTTTAAAAATTACAGACCTCAAAAAAGGCAGAAAAATAAACAAATTTGATTATAATTTATGTATTAAAATAATTATTTAATTAATCTCCGAGCCTTTATGGCAGCAAATGGCTCGATTGCATCATTATAATTTATTGTTTTAGATACTGTTTTGTCTTTGGTAAGAAATGATTGTCAGGTCATTTAATCGCTCTTGAGTATTTTTGCGAATTTCGTCATATATATTAGACTAGCTGAATACCCGTGTTTCGCTACGGAATACATTTTAGGATAATTACAATGAAAAAATAATGAAATTGCTTTTTAGAGGATTTCCTTATAAACAATACTTTTTGTTTCTTCATTGGGTGGAACTAATATTATCAGGCTCATCCGCGAACTAACGCGTGAACAAGCTACGTAAAACTGACCGTCGAAGAAACAATTTCATCATCATCAGAGGAGAATCAACATCAGAGGCTCAGTCCAGCGCCCCCTTAAATCTACGCGAGCGTATTTTAATGTTTGGCCTTGAGACTTACTTATCGTCATGGCGAAGCATACTTTGAGGGGATATTGCAGTCAAAGGGGAGGTCATTGGGTATTAGAGGAATGCATGGAGCGAACACTTTTTCTCCTTGAGCCCACCCAGTTAATATATTGGCTTCGATTAAATTTTTATGCAGGGCTTTGACTTGTACCTCCAGTGTCATTACACAATTTCGGTGGTTTTAAATTCCGAAGGAGCATTACGGGTGTGCTCTTACGAAAAAGAGCTCATGGTATGGAAGACCCGGTGGTTTAAGGGAATTTAAAAACTCTAACGGATAGTTAACGGCATCATCTGAATTACAGACAGTGTCTATCGACTTGTAGACCATTTCTTCTTCGTCAAAGGACTTTAGCAACATGTCATTAATGAACGCAGCTTTATTGTTTTTTAGAGTCAAAATGGCTCTTTCGCAAATCCATTCTAAAGGCTTATTCTGTATTTGAGCTGTAACGTCCTCGGTGGGAAAAGAAGACACACGAGAGACTATTAATGACACAGAGCTTGTATTAATCACATAAAACTGTACACTATGTACAAGACAGAGAGTCTAGGCTCCTCTGCATATGAGAGGTTCTATAGGAACCAAAATATCGTTTACAATAACAGCTGTATCTCTCCACTTGTAAAAACGGGAGCCGAGAGAGGAATTTTCAGGCCTTCGGTCCGCACAGCGCCCTATCGGCCCTGCTTGTCGACGGACAGATGCGAGGCTCAATAATCAGCTACCTCTCTCCTTGCTTCCCCAAAAATCTCTGCGTCTCTTTTTCAGCCAGCTGGCCGGCGTGAGGGGGGTTGGAGGAGCCACCCCCGATCGTTTCTTGGAAACGGGAAGAATTCGCAAAGGGATGGGCTTTTGCTTGGGTGGCCTTTTTCCCCCGAAAAGGGCCAAGACGTAACAGAGCAATGCCTGGATAAATGTGATCTATCAGTTCCAGGATAGTAGTTACTAATTTGAATTAAATTCTTAAAAACTTTCATCTCAATCAGTCTAGTGGTTAAATTTTATCTTTTATTATATTTTAATATTTTTATTACCATGTTTTTATTAACTCGCTTTCTTGTTTGTGTGTGTGTTTGTACAGTACAAATCTTGCAATCGATTTTTAACTAACTTCCCGACTAGCTAGACATTTGAAACTTTTAGAATAGCTCAGAACACGATGACAATGCATTATTTTAATACTTTTAGCCATCTTTAAGCAGGATTGAATTCATATTCAGTTAATTTTGTTTTGTAGACTGGTGCAGACATCTATCGGCTGGGACGGGAACGAAAAGTTAAACGCAAGTTAACTTCCAATTAACTTCATTTTCTTTCAAGTTGATGGGATAATTCATCAAAAAAATTTTAAAAATTATTTATTAATACATAGAATTGTCAAGTTTATATGATTCAACAGAAAATTTAAAAACATGGTATAAAAAAAGCTCTTTTTATCTTGTAATTATTTGTTAATTTATTTCGTTGTTATGCATGTGATGATAAATTAATTTAATGTACCAGAAAAAGAAATCACGTGATCAACATTTAATAATTTAAATTCTTTAAAAATTCACCAAAAATCAAAAAATGGAGGTAAAGATTAGAAAAAGATTTCATTTTAAAGGAATTTTTATGCTCTTTCTCGTGATATAAATTTTATAACTCTCAGATTATTATTTTAAATGCAAACTTTAAAAAAATTATACAAACAGCTTAAAAATTTAATTTTAAAAAATCTAAGAAGAATTTTTCAAAAATCTTTCTTAGTGCACCCCTACATTATAAGAAGAATCGCCATGCAACATTTCAGCCCTTTAGGTCCAGCGGTTTGGTCTGTGCGTTATATGTCAGTCAGTCAGTCAGTTACGGAACTATTTGTTATGTACAATAGTAATGCCAAAATTGACAGCACAGACTGAAGACAAATTGACGTTTAGAATTTGAGTACTTTTCGTAGTAACTGTGATTTTCTTTTACCACACAATAAAAGCGTAGATTTCTAACGAACTAGGTTTGCGCTTTGAATGAGAATTTTATCTAAAACTAGCTGAATACCCGTGCTTCGCTACGGAGTACATTTTAGGATAATTACAATGAAAAAACAATGAAATTGCTTTTTAGAGAATTTCCTTATAATTTTTTTTTCTTTTTCATTGGGCGGAACTAATATAACCGGGCTCGTCCGCGAACTTACGCGTGAGCAAGCTACGTAAACTGACCGTGGGAGAAAGAATTTTCTCTTAAATCTACGCCAGCGTATTTTAAAGTTTGGCCTTGAGACTTACTTATCGTCATGGCGAAGCATACTTTGAGGGGAAATTGCAGTCTCTTAAAGTCAAAGGGGAAGTCATTGGATATTAGAGGAATGCATGGCACACTCGGTCAAAATAATGGCTTCGATTAAATTTTTATGCAGGGCTTTGACTTGTAGTCTAGTGCCATAACACAATTTCGGTGGTTCCGAAGGGGCAAATTCCGAAGGGGCATTACGGGTGTACCCTTTCTGAAAGAGAGCCTTTGGTATGGAAGACCTGGTGGTTTAAGGGAATTAAAAACTCTACCGGATAGCTAATGGCATCATTTGAATTACAGACAGTGTCTAACGACTGTCAAAATTTCAGCCTTTTAAGTCCAGCGGTTTAGTCTGTGCGAGGACTGTCAATCAGTCACGGAACTGTTTTATATATACGTTTAATTTAATATCCATAAAACCAACTAATTTGAATTAAATTCTTAAAAACTTCCATCTCAATTAGTCTAGTGGTTAATTTTATCTTTTACTGTATTTTAATATTTTTTTGTCAATTTATTTCGTTGTTATGCACGTGACGCAAAATTAATTTAAAGTATCAGAAAAAGAAAAGAAATAACGTGATCAGCATTTAATAAATTGAAATAAAAATTTATCTTTAAAAACTCACCAAAAATCAGAAAATGAAGGTAAAGATTCGAAAAAGATTTCATTTTAAAGAAATTTTTATGATCTTTAATGTGATATAAATTTTATAACCCTCAGATTATTATTTTAAATGCAAACTTTAAAAAAAATTACAAAAACAGATTAAAAATTTAATTTTAAAAAATCTAAGAAAAATTTCTTAAAATTTCTTTCTTAGTGCACTACAAGAAGACACTATAAGACACTACAAGAAGAATCGCCACTACAAGAAGAATCACTACAAGAAGAACACAAGAAGAATACACAAGTTTCTCACCACTCCCCCCCCCCCCCCCTACGGGATATCAGAGGACACTATTAGCGGAATTCCGACATCTCACAGGGAGTGTCTGAACAGGTGTTATCTATTCTGAGAAATGGTTTCCGGGTTTTCTAACAAATAAGAAAACAGTTAAAAATAAGAATAACAGTTATATCTTTGGAGTTTTTTCAGATATAACTGTTATTCTTATTTTGAGGAGCAGTTTAGTTAGCAATTTCTTGAGAGTTTCTTCATATTTTTCTGAGCTTTTTTATTCAAAATGAGGAGAAGCCGTAAACCATTGACTCAAGACGAAATTAACGCCATTTTATTTGCGGACACCGATGAATCGGATATCGATTTAGACGAAGAAGATGGGTGGGGAGAAAGTAGTATGGTTGAGAATAATAATGATGGAAATTCTTTTGAAAATTCCGTTTTTGAAGAGGAAGAAAGCGATGAAACTTCACTTTTGAATACATCACTTCCAACTGATGAAGACGTGCAAATGTCATGGTCAGAGACTGTGAAAAACGAGGATATGACATTTTTGAAATTTTCAAAATTTTCTGGTCCTGTTCATGACTTACCCGTAGGCTCAACTCCTTTACAATTCTTAAGACTTTTTTTAACGAATGAAGTGGTGGAATGTATGCGTGTCAATACGAACAAATAAGTAGAATTTAGTGAAAAAAAGCGTGGAAGAAAGGATTTGTCCTGGAGTCCTGTGGAACAAATCAGCGAATTGTGGATATTTTTTGCAACAATGCTCATAATGAGCATTAATCATCTGCCTCGGATTTATGATTATTGGTCAATGAACCCGATTTTAGGAAATGAGGTGATCAAGAAGATCATAAGTAGGAACAGATTTCTGTCAATTAAACATTATTTTCACCTATCTGACAGAGAAAGTGAAAAAAATCGAGATGATGAAGAGTTCTCTTACACGCAGAAGGTAGAGCCTTTCATGTCCCAGATAAGGAAAAAATTCACAGACCATTTTAAGCCTTATAAAAACCTTTCCATTGACGAAGCAATCCTGAAATTCAAAGGAAGGCTTGGAATTATTCAATATATGCCAATGAAACCCGATAAGAGAGGACTGAAAATGTGGATGATGTGTACATCTCATTTGGGATATCGATAAACAGTAAGAAATGTTAACACATGAGTTGAAAAGTGAAAAAAATTATATTATTTACTGGTCTACCTGAATCAAAATTTGAATTCTGTGCGTCGGGGGATTCCAAAAATATCAAGTTTATGTCTGTTTCTTAAAAACTTAGTACACAGAAATTCCAAGAAAGTACGCAATAAAGTTTAAAATAATTTTTAAAATTATATATTAATTACTTTCATTGTCGATTTTGTTGAATTTCAAAAGCATGTTAACGATGCATAGTTTCCGATTTATCCCTTTATTTCATAGATCTTTTTTATAATTTATTCTTTGTTTCTGTTTCCCCCCCCCCCTCTTAGATGAATAAAACTCATCAAATAAAAAATTAAAATAAAATAAAATCTGCATAAACAAAACCTGAAAATACTTGTATACACTACTAATAAATTGTACAAACAATCAAATCAATATAAAGATAATACTGCGATTTCCATTCCACGGAAACATTGAAGCTATTTCATTTCACATCGTTTGAAAGATTCAACAATTCGATTCCGCTGGAAACTTTCCCACGCAAACAGCGACAATTTCCTAAGAAAAGACCCTTTTTCCCCGCAGCCATAGAGGGAAGTTCAAGACCCCCCCCCCCCCCCCCACTCGTGCATAACGGCGATTTCCAGTACAATGCTACTATTCCAGTACAATGCTGATTTCCAGTACATTGCTCCAGTACAATGCTACTAGTATGTACCTCCCAATGGGGGAAGGAAATAGCTGGAAATATTTCGGCCGTCTTGGTTGTTTAGCGTAACACGGTAACACCCCAAATTTGGAGTCGGTCTTCAGAGGGTTAAACGTGGTTTTAAAAGAGTAAGTTTTTTCATTGTAGTTATGTAGGTAAGTACACATTCCGTATTTATTATTAAGTTATAATAAATATTGTAGACCTTTTTTTTTAGCTCACCACACCTACACCACTGGGTGGACCTTGAAAGAATCAGAAGTTGCCCGTACCCTGGAAAAGTCTGCCCACCCCTGGTCTAGTGGATGTCCATTGATTATGTGTACGATGGATCTGCTAGACGTGAAACCTTGTGTACGTAATGAACTTACACTAGGTTCCAATCTACTACTAGTATTCATATAAGAAAAACTCGATTTTTATTTATTAACTTTCAACTTGCATGAAACGCTAAAATCGTGTTTAAGAAAAATGCTGAAAATGGTTTAGAAAATAAAACATTCCTAAAAGTGATAGCATTTAGAGAGTTACGCATCTTTAAGAAACAACATTTTGGAGACGCATAATGGGTGGAATTACGTCTCGTTCTATTCAAACGTATAATAAAAATCATTCAGCGAGCAAATAACGTTTTCCGCTGTTTAGATATTTTAAAAATTCAAGCCACTTGATAATATCGCGGAAATTTACAGAATAATGGGGTTGAGAAATAAGTAAATCGTACATGAATAGTGCTGATCGTTCAGAAATATACTCGAGATAATTTCGTTAGCTAAATTCTTTTTTCATTTGCTCTAATAACTATTATAGCTGACAGATGCCAATCAAATTATAAAATCCTTAATTGACAACCATTTAAAACGATGAAAAGACAATCGAATAGATTAATCTATATATATAAAAGAGCTTGTCTGTTTGTTTGTCCGCTATAGAATCATACACTGTTTCATCCAACGGGACCAAATTCGGCACAGTTAATGTTTAGGATCCGAGAAACTTAAATCAGGAAAAACGAAATTTGGGGCTCAATTAGTTTTTTTAAATAAATTTGTTAATGATTTTTGTGCCCCTAAGCGCACCTCTTAAATGTGGATACAGCCCTTTCACCACAACCAGTCTAATTCGATACGCGGGGGAAAAGAGGTTTGTTCTGAGGGGTGATTTGGTGGTGGTTTGAGAGTTGGTCTGGGGTGACGGGGGGGGGGGGAGGGCGAAGTGTTTATTTTATTTTTCTTACGTTTAGTGGAGTCGTGAGTCTAAAGGGTTGAGAACCGCTGCTTTAGACAATTTTAGACAATGGCGTTCAAACTAATAGAAATTAATAAAATTTGGAAAAAAAGGAAGAAAAAAAAATAAAAATTAAGTTTGTCCCATGGCCAGTTTTTGGAAGCCTTCTGTTGATCTAAATATATTAATTGTTTGAGGATCATAAAATGGGAAAAAGTTTAAGAGTTCTACAGGTTTTTCCCCTAAGTTCGCGAAACAGAGTTAACATACGATATGTATTTGAATTACTTATTCCGTGAAATCATATAAGATAAATCTTTTAGAATTTTGGGGCTTTTTAAGCAGTGGGAGGAAAAGCTCTATAAACAGAGAAACATAACGACACATAACTTTCATTCCGAACTATTAGTCCATTAGTTATATTAAGGCATAAGAAAATTAATGAAATTATTTTTAAAGAATGATTGCCCGGGTAGATATATAGATATAAAATTTTTCATGCTTTCCATCAAAAAAATACTGGGTATATCATTTCAGTAGAAACGCGCTAAGCGCATTCTGTCTGGCCAGATAAACATGAAGAGCGGGGGGTGCAGCTCAGTATTTTTTTGATGGAATGCATGAAAAATTTTATATCTGTATATCTACCCGGGCAACGCCGGGCAATAATGCTAGTGAGATATAAACCTACTGATTCAGTTTCACTCATATATAGGTTTAATTTTGATTCTAATTTAAGATTTATTAGTATCGTAATCAGGGCCGTTCCTATAGGGTAGCTGCCACCCATGTGCGAGAATAATTTTGCCCCCCCCCCTCTCATACCGTATGGATGAATTGAAATTTCTCTGAAATATTTTTACCTTAAATGAAACAACGAATTACAGAAAATATTATAAATTCAGTTCATTTTTTAATTTTATAACCTAACATAATAATTATTAATGTATTGATATAATAACCAAATGAATACGTTATATTAAATACATACAACACATATCTGTTAATATATATACTTAATAAGTCAGTCAAAAAGTTTAAATAATCTTTGCTTTCCTTTCCTATTTTGTGGACCTATTTTGATTTATCTGTTTCAAGGAAATTATTTAGGTCGTTGAGAAAATTGAAAACTGCGTGATGTTGTTTTATTTGTTCGAACCTTTCTCCTATTTTTGTTAATGCAGTGTCCAATATTACAAAGTAAAAATTCATTTTGAATTGGTCTTCTGGATTTTTGGAACCTCATCTTTACATTCGTAGTTAAATAAAGAACTCATATAAAGGGCGCAATGTACGTTAAGCTGTTTCTCAAAAAAGATTGACTTTTGCAAAGAAACGTTCCAAATCGATTTTAATTTAATTTTGTTCATATTTTAAATACAGTTCCCCCTACTTTCACTTTAATAAAACAATCGTATTTTCCCGATTTCTGAAAAAAAATTGTCATATTTCACGCAACTGTTAAAGAAATAAGGTGATGCAGTTCAAAAATCCAAGTTTGCACTTGTTCCTGTATATGTTTAACATTTGCGCCCCCCCCCCCCCCCCCAAAAAAAAAAAAAAAAATAAATAAATAAAAAAAAAAATAAATAAATAAATAAATAAAAAATAGAATTAAGTAATGAATCCTAGCATTTTTTTTTTTGGCAAAATAAATATCGAACCATAAATGTATTATTTCAATTTCTAACCGCTAACCGCGCAAAAGAAAAAATATCATCAAGTTTCCTTACCTGTGACATATTTTTATTGGTCAGCAGTCACAAAATCGACCACAAAAATTAGAGACAAAAAGCTTTGTTTTTCAGTTGTAGAGATGGACACGTTCAAAATTAATATAGTGCAAATTATCCCTTTTCGTGTATATTTATAGGCTCAGGGCATAAACGAGTATTTTTCTGGAACCTGACAAAAACCGCCCGCTCCGACGCTATGCCGGCGATGCGACGCGATTTGATGTAATGATGGGTTAAAACGTGTTAAAACATAAACGAACAATGTATTTCCCAACTGGTTGCGACGTGGAGTAGCAATTTTAAAACCAATGTGGTTTTGTTTATATCCAGTTATACTTGTAAAATGCATTTTTAACAAGTAGTTACCTAGCATGATGATAGTATTTTTATATTGATTATTTTACTAATAAATTTGTTTAAATTTTGTTTTTAAACAGGGCGGCTGGCTTGCCCCCCCCCCCCCCCTTGACTTGTCACCCGTGTGCCCCGCACCCCTGGCACCCCCGGGTTCGAACGGCCCTGATCGTAATTACTAAAAGCTTGAATTTCGCTCTATCGCCATTCAAGGATATACATACACACAGGCCCTGATTTTCCATTAGGCCCAGTAGGCCCGGGCCTAGGGGCCCCCGAATGTTGGGGGCCCCCTGAAAAATTTTATTTTAAAAGAAAAAATCCCAATTCAATTTTTTTTAATTTTACCTTTTTTTAATAGCAATTTTTTTATATATCCTTTCAAATTTGATTGATTGGTTCATCATATGTATAGTTATATGTATCATATGTATGCCATCGTGCATATAAGGGGTTAATAAGCTTTTCTGGTTGCATTGTATTGGTTTTTTAATGATAAAGTTAATATGTTGTATTGCTTTTTGTTATTTGCTAATGTTCTAGGTTTCTACGCTTGAAATCGCCACTTCTTTGTAAAATGGTACTTTCACAATTATTCATGATTATTTTTTCTGTGTGTGTCAATTTTGGAAATTTTACACCCACATCAGTTTTAGGGGGCCCCCATTCCAAGTTGTGCCTATAGTCAAGAATTTTCTAAATCGGGCCCTGCATACACACACACATACATACATACACAAGCACAGGGCCGGGTTGGAACGGCCCTGATCGTAATTACTAAAAGCTTGAATTTCGCTCTATCGCCATTCAAGGATATACATACACACACACATACATACATACACACGCACATGGCTCTGTGCGTGTGTATGTATTAGCGCATATAGATTGGTGCAGAGTTCTCTGCCCGACTCCTGTCATCACATTAGTCACGGTAACATTAGACACGGTATTTAGAACCACCTCCATTCCCGCCCGCAAGATTTCTTTGATGTGGTGCCTCCCCCGACCCCGCTCGACACCATTTGACCCGCTGACCCCTCACCCTTTCTTTGATGGACCGCCAGAGGAGGCGATCCACGCATAGTACAGAGTACAGAGTGACATAAATCACTGGTTTCTCCAAGGCACAGGCAGAGAACGCTGCACCAATGTATATGCACCATATGTATGTGTGTGTGTATGTATATCCTTGAATGGCGATAGAGCGAAATTCAAGCTTTTAGTAATTACGAACGAACACACACACACACACACATATATATATATTTTCAGAATGTAATAAAAGAGAATATTATATCAATAATTGAAAAGTGTTTTACATTTAATTTAATGTGTCCGAATACATTTCAAATCTTTTCTTATTTTCTGATAATCTAATTATAGGTTTCCATACAGGAGGCGGACACATTATCACTTGCTATCGTGACCCCTCGTCAGGGCCGCCCAGAGGGGGGGGGGGGCAACTGGGGCACTTTGCCCCAGGTCCCCAACAGCTGGAGGGGCCCCAAAAATTTTTTTTGAAATTTGTTTATTAGATTTCCTCCGAAAGAAAATTCTGAAACTTGTATCGTACTTCAAAATTCAAAATAATCTCCTGAAAAATGGGGTCCCCCCAAAAAAGTAATTCGATTAATCAGATTTCTTGGGGCCCCCAAACAGAAGTTTGCCCCAGGCCCTGTAAAGTATCTGGGCGGCCCTGCCCCTCGTTATCGTTACCTGTCCCATCTGATATATATATGCACCTAAACAGGAGCACTGAGAACTGATGTCATGGGGAAAATATTTTTTATCCGCACCTACAGCTGAAAGACAACAATGCACTGCGATGCTGCCCGGGCTCTGGAGAGTCCCGGTCAGACGAGTATAACAATTTCCATCCCCTCCTCCCTTTTCGTCGGGCCCTGTTCACTAACCTGCACGCACGCAGTGTCTAATTCATACACAACCTTAAGGCAATTAACCCACGAACTGTCTCCTCTCAAGACGATGCGAGCTACTGTTTACATATCATCAAGCCTTGATGTTTTTTTTTTTAGAACAGCTAAACAGTTTTAGTGACGGAATTGCATAAAAAAAACCCTAAAAACGTTTAATTCCACGATGCGTTGAAACCAAAGAAATGAAAGGCAGGATATTCACTATTTTTTCTAAATCTTCAGTAATTTATACAAAATAAACAAATGATTCAGTTAATTACTGACAAAGTCCCACTTTTAGAATCATTCTCCGTACCTATTCTCGATTTAAAAAAGTGAAATAAATGTCTTTAGAGTAAAATGCGTTTGCACAATTGTTGAAAATAATGATAGATTTTCGTTCGAAAACCTCTAAATGAAGAAATTTAGCCGCCTGTGAAATGTATGTGGTTTAAATAAATCCAGAAATATCGTTATAGTTAAATTTTTTTCATTGCCATCTTAACCTTGACTAGGAGTCGGTAGTAAATCACGAAAAGTTCTTTTACTTCTAGTCGCAGGCGGTCCTGAACCAGCGCAGCTGACTATCACGTGTACAGTTATATTTACAAAAAGGTGGTTACCATTGGCGACTTCTAGCTGTTTTTAGGCAAATTTCTAAAATCAATAAATAATTTTTTTTTGTAGCAAATTTAAGAAGATATTGAACGAATTCAGTTATGAGTAGTATTCTTAATCTCTAAACTTTACTGGGAAAATGATTTATCTGGCGAAATAGGTTTTTGCACACCTTTATTGTTTATTTAGAAATTTTGAACTCATAACATTATTTTAACCACTCTTTGTACTTACTGATCTGAATTACAGTAAATATGCTTACTTTTCCCTTTACAATTTTTTATTCATTATTTCTTAGGCCAGCATCTACTTCAAAATATTAATTATTCTTAATACAAATTTAACATGTAATTTAATTTATATCTTTTGATTCTAATTTGTATATTCTTTCATAAAATATACATTGATTGCTAGTTTCAATAAACTTAGCGTAGAAATATTATATTATTATTTTTGAGACACTTGTTTTTATGGATGTATATTTATCTATATACTTGTATGTATATATTTTTTCGCTATAGAACATTGAGTCGAGCTGCCATTGAGAAATATGGTTTGGAATCGTTTATCGCCATCGGTATCGCCAAGTGAATCATGTGTACAGTAAACCTAGGAGGCCGCCGCAGGGTCAGTCGTGGAACATCAAGTCTTTTACTCCGAATGGTGTGCTAGATCTGGGTGAACGAATCCTGTGAGCGAGCGACAGCCCTCTGTTCTTCGGCTCTTTCTTCTTGCAGTTGTTTAAGATTTGAACTGTTTTATTGGATTTCCTCGAAGCACTAGTTTGGATAAAGTTTCGTTTACATGTGATGGGGTTTACCCTCTTGCAGAATCATTTATTTTCAAGGGTTGAATTCTGGCTTCCAGTTAGATGGAAGTCTGAGCCTACTACTTTACAACTTATGGATTTCAGTTCAAGACACAAAATCTCTCTTTTTTGAATGATTTTTAGGATAAATTTTTATTCTTTTAATTTTCGATACCGAGCTTCCTTTTGTTATACTTCATTTATTCTGTGATATTGTGCATTTAACTTCATGTGAATCTCATATTTGTATTCTCTACTCATTTCGGAAGTCTTACGCTCATCGCATATTCTGTGTACAATCTGAAAGTTTTCTTAATTTATATTTCTTCTACGATTTACAATGGTTTTCGCAGTCTTTGAGAAAAGTAAATTGATCGGTGCTTTTGGTTTAGAAGCTCTTAATACATCTAGTCGTATGAAACGAGCTGCACGTAATGTGAAAAAAGTTTTTGAAGCAAATTCTTTACATCATGGCTCCCAATTCAATACAGCTGCAAGGAACAAAGCAAGAACAGTACAATCTTTTTATAATCAGTCTGCAATAGACATAGCTGCAGCAAAGGTAAATTTGACGCCTTTCTAATACCTCCTTACTGTTAAGAAGTTTAACTTATTTTTTCTCCTAGAGTAATATTTCTTTTTGTTGATTCTCATGTGATTGTTTTTAATATTTTAAAACTAAGTGTAATATTTTTAAACATTGCGAGGAACTCAAAAATAATGTATGATATATTAATATTTTTAATATAACTGTCAATTTAAAATTAATTTCTGATAGTGTTTTATTGCAGCAATTGTGTAATTGAAGTTGCTGTAATTTAAGGTAATGATTAAAGCATTAGTTTTTTAAGGAATACTTTTGTTAGAGGAGAGTTGGGGTGTTAGACATGCATTATGAATGTTGTTATAACAGAATTTACCTATTTATGATTTTTAATTGTAGCCCTCTGTTCGATTGACTCCATCAACAATTTTATACGCTGGTAAAAACCCTGATGGTAGCCATATTTTGGTAAGTTTTTCTTATATTTGGCAACAACTTAAGTTTTTAGACATTAAATTGTTTGATCTTTACCAACTTTTATTATTTAGATTTATTTTATATTTAACTTTTTCATTTATTGTATTTGAATATATTCATTTGAGAGAATCCTGTGTTCACCAAGCAGCAATGTAGATTTTGCACTATTGAACCCAAATGAACCAACTTACTATACCATTTATATGTACTATTATACTTAACCTTATTAAATATGTGGCAAGAAAAGTGAAAAAAAAACTTAATAGATGTATGCTAGTAGTTTAGTACATTTATTTTCAATCTGATTTCGAATTCAAATTCTGAAGGTGATAAAATCTTTACTTAACAGCATCTTTCAAAAGATAGATTGACTAAATTGTAGATTAGTCCATGTTGTCAAGTGAGATACTTGCCTCGTTATTTTTATAAATCTTGGTGGTAAAGTATCAGTTTGGCATGTCAAAATAGTCCAGTAAAATTTATAGCATTTTAAAATTGGAAATGATGAGTAAACTTTGAAATGTTTTACTTATCTTTAACATCATTCTAAATTTGACTTGACTTATAATAGAGGTTAGTTTTTTTCCCCCTTGTCATCCCAGTAATCAATCATTCTGAAATGTTTGTTAGTATCATGATTTATGAAATTAGTGTATATGTTATATTGTCTATTATGTATAACCTACTTATTTTAACATTTATTTTTGATAATACAGTGGAATCTCGATCGATCGTTTTCCCGTATGTATCGTTTATTTCTCCCAGTCCCGATGATCATATTGCTTTATGTTCCCGCATCTATCGTTTTTCCACATTTATCGTTCAGTTTAGTCGGTCCCTTGAAAAACGATAGATCGAGATTCCATTGTATTTTACAAAATTATCAAATCTCAGTTTCGCTACTGTTGATAATCTATAATACTAGTAATAAGTTTTGAGGTCATTTAGATTTCAAAATATATTAGCCTATTATTGAATTTAAAAAATTTGAATATTCAAACAGAATAAATATATACATATCAATTTCGTAAGATTAAGAGGATACAGATATTGTGTTATGGTACCTTAAGATCAATATTCAAACCAAGTCAAGTCTCATGTTGATTATTTTGGCATAAGAAGTTTAAATCTTCATACCTATTTCCCTGCATGTCTATGAATTATATTGATTATATTCAGTCACATACTAGTTTGTCGATTCAAATTCTATGATCTTGGTCCTTTTTTTAAAATGAAGTTCTGTCTATATATTTTATGCATTGAAAAACATTCCTGCATTACAGAGAAGTGCCCAGTACCTTCATAAAGAACTTCCTGTTCGCATTGCCCACCGTGTTGCAGGATTTAGAAGTCTTCCTTTTATTGTTGGTTGTAATCCAACTATTCTTGCAGTTGTAAGTATGAAGCCAACTATTTTTTTTGAATGATTTTGCTGTTAGGATCAATGATTTTATTTATATCTTGTTGATTGCTATCTTAATTTCCTGGTGAAATATTTTACATTGCGTTTGTTTTTAAATGTTTTTATTTATTTATTTATTTTTTTTTTTTGCCCTCATTAATAGCCAAGAACTTAAACTGGACTGATCCATTATAAGCAGTTTTTATATTACCTTTTTCTTATATTTTTTAATCAAAACATTTTATTTTTGAGAAATCTGAGGACAGTTTCATGATACTTTAAAATTTTAATATATATATATATATATGTGTGTGTATATGTATGTAAAAGAAGAATAAGAATGGGAAAAAATTTTGGATTAAATGTGTACTGATGCTTAATGAGAGAGAGAAAATTTTTGGTAAACTTGCCAGCAGTTAGATTTGTTTTTTAAAGTTCATTGTTACAGAATTTTAGGCAGTGTATGTTTTTATATTTGAGAAATGGAACTTTGTTTATTCTTTTTTGTTATGCTTTTGTTTGTGGGTGGCACAAACTTATGAATTATGCTGTTTTCAGTTTTACTCAGTGGTGGGATTCAGCCGGTTTGTACTGGTTCTGTAGAATGGATACCTAATGTGGGTATCAGTTCTACAGAACTGGTGCAAACCGGCAGAAGCCCACCATTGATTAGAACATAGAACCTGTTGTTAATTTATTAGAATCGCACTACTGCTGAAAAGCACATTATTTGGTAAAGTAGTCAACCTTGTGAGCACTGGTTAGGAATAAGGAATTTCTAACTGACGAAGAATGATTAAAGATGCTGAAATATTGTTAGTTGGTTACAAGACTATAGCTGTTGTGTGATTAGTCAAGATGAAATTTTTAAATTGACTCACATTTGAGGGGTTAGTTTTTTTGCTTACTTGACCATAGAAGATAACTGGTGTGACAGAATTAAATCAAAATGCTGGCTGGAGAAATTGTCTCTAGGTGAAAGGTATGTTTTTGATTTTGTATAGGACTGATAAAAAAGATGTTTTTGACATTCAGTCTCAAATAATTTGAACCTTAAAGCAGAAGATAATGCTGTAATTTCATTAGAAAAATGTGTCCAAGAACAGTTCCTATGAAATGGAATTTATCTGAATCTCATTTGTGCTCAAAGGCAACCAAGAGTTTAAAATATACCTGAATCAAAATAAGAGTGGATTAGACTAGGAAAAAAGAGAATAAACTAATTTAAGCTATGGTTTGTGTGTTTTTCTGTCGCATGTTTATACATTCAAATATTGAATACAGATGGGTGCTTTTTTATTAAAAATGTATTTATATAAAATGATAAAATATGAGGAATTAAGTAAATAAAGAAATGAGTACAAAAGGAAGTAAATAAGATGTATTTGCTTTTACTTTTGTCTACATTGTAATACAGAAAGGAATCTTTGCATAAAATTGGAAACATGTAGTGCACACTAAGTTGTTTTCTTTTTCAGGTGTGAATTTGATATTGTAATAATTGGGTACCTTTTATGAATGTTAAGATTCTTATATTTTTATTTATAACTTTTTGAAATATATGTTAGTTTTTAAAAGTAGCCATTTTTAAGATTTTTTTTTTATAGCAATATTTCCATACATTTGCTTAACACAGAATTATTTTTATAATTGCTATACTTATTAATTTTAAGGCATTAATTTTATGTCATCTTAAAAATGTTCTCATAAATTTCTCATAGGATCTTAAAAGACATTCATTTTTAAATACATGCTTATGAATTTTTGTATTAATTATGAATCCTTTTTCTTTTCAGCATGAATTATATATCCGTGCATTTTATATGCTGAATGAATATCCTCCGGTATGCATATTTTGTAATGAATTTTATATAAGATGATTTGTGGACAAATTTAAAGCATTTCATAGAAATATTTGTTTAAAGCTTGTAACATTAATATGCAATAACGTAAATTTCTGTGCAGGGAAGTATTTTAAAAGAAAGTTAGGTCATATATTTTTTATGAGTGTAAAATGACTCTCAAAGCTAAAGAACTGTATAAAACTATACTGAAAAAAAAAAATGCTATGTAATTTAATGTTATTGATATTATTTAATGTATACTGTATATCAGTTTACATCTGTAAACCCTAATAGGAAAGTTACTGATACCTTGCAACATATTAATATCGAATGAATTTTCTCTGAAGATACAATGTATGCAATACTATGCACCCACAGTTCAAAACTGAGAAGTAATTGAATTTTCTTGTTCTCTTCTGAAACATCTTAATTTACTACTTCAGGTATCAAATCTTAGTATATTATGGCTTTGGATAAAACATCTTATTCCATTAGATCAGCAAAATATTTTCTTGCTATGTTTTTTTCAAAATCATTTATCTTGAAAAATGCTATTTATTTTTCAATTAATATTTTTCTAATATCAACCATATAGATCATCTTAGAGTGTAATACTTTGATAGGGTGGTAGCCTATCCCATCTATTGCATAAATACAAAACACAACTTAGTAAAAGATAGTTGATAAATGTTAAAAATAGAGTTAAGGCACGACTGTCCACTCAGTTTTGGAACATTCAGGCTTTAGCCAGATTTTATACCTATGCCCACATGGTAGTAACTTGCTATTCTAACAGCCATATTAGGAAAAGTAATTAGGACATGGTTTAGCTCATAGTTAGTTTCCATAATTACTCTCTGTTATAGATTTTCTAAAGCTGTTTTAATTATGTTTTGGTATCGCAAGTTTTTGACTAATAAGCTTTGAGTGCTTTAATGTTTTGGTCTTTCATATTTGTTTGAAGAGTTACCCTGTGGCAGGATATAATTATCTTAAAGATTGGGACTTCCAGATGTAATCTTTGTTCAGTGATAATATCATTACGATGTTGACATTGTTATTGTTTCTAAACGTGGCTTGCTTTCATGTTTAGGATTCCAGTCTCATATTATTCATCCTCAGTCATAAAAAAAAGGCTATATTTATCGCATATTATAGAAGAATTTAATATTAATGACTATCGGTCGGCTTATGTATTTTAGTTTTTGTATAACTGAACTGCCCCCCCCCCCCTCCAAGTTTTCTTAGTCTGTTATATATATGTATGTGATAGTTTTAAAATTTTGATCAATTTTGAATGAAAAGTTTCATTTAGAGGAAAACTTTGTTATTGTTTTGTAGTATACTGCTTAGTGCCTGGAGGCTTTATGTATGAAGTGGCATTAATACTTAGACTGAAAAACATTGTAAATAATATTGTTTTCTTTTATAATGGTGAAAGAGGATTCCTTTTGAAAAATATTTTAGTGTGTTTATTGTGTTTGGAACAGTTTAGGGTTTTGGTAAACATGAAAAAATTAGGTGTCCTGAAGTCCTAATTATGAATTATCCATTCTAATTGATGTTAATGTTAAAATTTTGATTAAACCTGCTTAGATTTTCAATTTTTTCTCTTGGAAAAAAAATATTTTCCTCTTCATTAGCCTTCTTGATATTGTTTTGCAGACCTGCCAACTTTCCGGATTTACCCTGGCAATGACTGATTTTTTATGCATATTCCCGGTTTCCAGAATGGTTATTACTGGATTCCGAAACTAAAAAAAACAATGCTAGTTTTAACAATCCCTCACAGTAATGCAGAGAAGATTTTTAGTTACATAACAAAAAAATCTACTCAGTTCAGGTCATCTATGTCAAGGGAAACCTTAGAAAATTTGCTAATATGCAAATCGAACCCACAAGGACACTGTTATGAAGAACAATTTGACAATGAATTTTTAAAAAGAGCAAAATCAACTAGAGTAAATGCTACAAAAATAAAGATTTTCTGCAATTAATTAAAAACAAACATTATAAAGAAATAGAAGTACTCAAAGTATAGACTGCTGGGGTCCCTGCTAATGTAAATATGATGTACATTAAAATGTATGATTACAAATTTCAAATATATAACTTTTGTTTAATATTATAATTTTAAGATGAGCTAATAGTAAGGAAATATTTTTAACTATAATATTATTAAAGAGATCCTATAAACTATAAGTAAGTATACATTAGAATTCTTTTATTATAATTTTTTAATATACTGTGTTGCGTTTTGCCGTTATGTCAATGCACAGTAGAATATTGCAGGATTTTGCTCTTATTGAGGTTGGCAGGTCTGGTTTTGGAAAACTTACATTTGATTTCAAACCTTTTTCTTTGGTATGTAGAGTATAATCTGTGGACTGATAATTAGGAATTCAGTGTGTTTATTTTACTAAAAAGCTCATTTGCATGTAAGCTATTGTTTCAGAATTTATAATTGCAAGTAAATATAATTAATTTCCTTCCATAGATCACTGACTTTGATGTGGAAAAAGGCTACTGTGAGATGTTGCAAGGCTTATTGGATGATCACAAAGATGTTGTCACTCAGCTAGCATCTGGCTTCAGAGAGTGTAGAAAGCATATCAAGGTAATTTAGAAATGTTATCAAAGACCTTAAATATGAATATTCAGTCTCATGCACATATTAAAGGAAAGAATATTGTCTGAAGTATTTTTCCTGCTGATTTTTAGATATGATTATCTTAGTTAAAAGTTTACTCAATTTATTTTAATCTGGAACAGTTTTTTTGCTGAGTGTTTATCATGAAAATCATTATGGGAGAAAAATGGGTCAGGTAAAGAATCAGCTGAGGACATAGCATAGCGTGCTTCTAACTTTTGGGGAGGCACGAATTGAATTTAGTTTGGGACCTCCTCAGTGCATTGACTGCCAGACAGTCCTTAATATATGAAATATTATGATTTGTTTGAAATTGAATAACAATAGAATTGATGTTTGAGTAATATTCAAAAATTATACGAGGAGAAAAATATAAATAAAAATGAGAAAAAAATATAGTATCGAATTTTTGTTATGGATCATTTCATTGTTAAAAACTATGTTAAGGCTAAAGACATAATTGGAATCTTCAGCTTCACAGTTAGAAAAAGTGGGGAGAAACCAACTTTCTTAAATGTTTTCTACAATTTTCTGATTTTAACTGAACTTCTATTAATGTTTTATTTTAAGTTAAGTTGGGGGGCACGTTCCCCCCCGATGCTATGCCTACGGCTGAGGGAATTGCATTTCTTTATAAAGGAGAATTGTTTGTTGTTTTCTCCTCTTTACATCCTTATGATGTTTGATAAAAGTAACTTATTGAAACTGGATAGACGATAACTAGTTAGTATGGCTGTTGACGAAGAATGTGCTAATAATCCTGTGGTCAAAAGTACCATCAATGAAAAAAATAAGCTTGAATCATTACAGTTTGTTTCACTGAATGGCAATATCAAAGATATATGTTCCTTTCTGACTAATTTGCATTTGTGTACAACTCAAGGCATCTGAGATATTTGATAAGCAATGTCAGTATATTCCATTGTACATGTTCCATGTATGCTAATTTTAGCTGTAAGACAGAAGTGATCTGCAGTTTATTTTTAAATTATAAAAATATTTGAATCTTAACTGCAAATTTACTTTCTAAATTGAAAAGTAAGTTTGCATAAATTAAGAATGCATTGTCAGGAAAACCTGTAAACAAGGGACAAAATATTAAATTGTCTTAAAGGTAGGAAAGGAACAAAAATATATGATAATAAGTTAATGCATCTCTTTACCTCACAGATTTTAAGTTCTTATGTAAATATTGGAGACTTTCTTTGTAGAATTTCAAAACTTGATAGTAAATACATGTATTTCAATTCTCTTCTCTTTGCATATCAAAGATCTTTTGGTAAGAAGCATATAATTTTTCAAACTGGGAAATTTTTAACCTTTAATTTTTTCGCATGACACACTTTGTTACTCCAAAATTTAAGCCATTTAAAAAAATTTAAAGGTGTTTGAAAACTTGTAATTTTATATGAAGATTTTTGAAAATCTACTTTAACCCCCCCCCCCCCTCCCCTCCCCAAACCTTTAGAAAAAATAAAGAATATTTACTTATGTGTGATTAGAAAAATATCTATAGGTTTTGTCATAGTTTATAATTTTTGTTACAATTTATAATCTTAATGTTTGTTTACAATGATAATGGATAGCAGATACCTTACTGAAATTACCTTGAATAAGGTGAAATATTAATAAAGGATGCTCTTGAGTTTTAGATTGAGTCTTGCAGTTTATTTTAGAAAAACCTTTTAATTAAAAGTTATTATCTTTTTAGGATGAAGAGCTTGTTCGAACTTTTTTGGACAGAACTTTGACCTCCCGTCTTGGTTTGCGAATGCTTGCTGAACATCATATTGGCTTGCACAATGAAAACTGTAGTTCTCATGTAAGTTTCTTTACATGCATATTTTCATTTAATTTCTTATTCTATTGTACTTAAAAAAAAAATTTCTAGTTTGACATTTATTAATGAATTTATATTTTGAAGTCAGAGTTTCATAACTTTGTTAGGGAAAATGAGGACTTATCAAAATATGGCTGTAGACTGAATAATGGTTATATGTTGCTGTTGCTAATTGCACACACTCAAGCAAGGCAAAGCTGAGCAATCTTTGAAGGGCCATAACCTTTCAGAGAACCCAAAACTTGAGTAAAGATGTTTGCAGGAACCCTTGCAGGAAAGATGATGAGGGGAGACCTGCTTTTAACACTTGATATATTTAGGGAAAGTCTAATCCTGTGATCTGTTTTCATATGTCTTAAGTGGCTGTATATATATATATATATATATATATATATATATATATATATATATATATATATATATATATACTAGATGAAGTACCCGGAGTTGCCCGGAGATATATATATATATATATATATATATATATATATATATATATATATATATATATATATGTATGTATGTATGTATGTATGTATAGAGTACTCCAGTGAATCAATTAGTTTTAAATAAAATAGTTTATATATTTAAGTAAATAAAAGGAAAACTTAAATTAAAAAATTCCTGTAAATAAGATAAAAACACTGTTAGCTTCTGCCAAACTGCTATAAAACGGGTTTGAAAATAACAAAGTAGACAGGCCAGAAGTGATGTCTCTATTGTGCAAGAATTACTAAGGTGCATTGATATCTGTTGACCCCTATGCAATTTATACTTTTAAATTCTAAATAGGAAAATTTGTTTTATATTGTGATAGGAAAAATCATCTCTTGCATTATTGTTTCAAAACTATTTGAAAATTCTTCATTGAAATAGTAGATAAAAAATAAGGGAAAGACAGAATTAGAGTAATTTTGCTAATTTTTTTCTGAATTATTATTAAACTTTTCCAAAATGTGATTCTCAGTCTCCCAAAACATCAAATTTACATGTACTGATTCTGTTATTAATCTTGAACTGGAGCTTTTGATTTAATTTTTCTTGAGAGAAGTTCTCATATTTTTAAAAATATAAATCAAAGTTTAAATTTTAGTCAATATTTAATTTTAAAGGTTATTAAATGTTTTAAAATCTCAGTTTACATATAATACTGATATATGAATATGTATATCTATATATGTATGCAATATAATGAAACAGTGCTGTAAAGAGAATATTGTTATCAGTCTCCATGTTGGATATATATCTTCATGCCTTATGTAACATGTTGGTTATTACAATTTTTTCTTACAAAAAATTTTAATTTTTGAAATTTTATTGGACATTTTAATTTAGGGGTCTTCAACCAGTTTCCTACCGACGGTAGTTTAGTGGCCTGCCGAAACATTTCGATCTGGCAAAACAAAAGTTTGATAGTAATTCGACAAAAAACATAAAGAGTGCACAGTTAAAAGTAGTTCACGGCACATAGGTTACGGGAGAATCTCAAGAACACAGATTCATCCTGATATTGCCAGGTGATGGCCAAATGGCTGGGGTGCTACCATTCGGTTCAGATCCTGTGGGTTCAAGTCCCACTGTTGGCATGGATATTTGTAGCCGTTCGGAATCTGCTTTAAACTGTTGGTCCCGGTCTAATTAGCCCTTGTGTAGCAAAAAAAAATGACTGTAGTGCTCCAAACCAATTATCTTGATATTGAAGGTATAGTTAAGCAAAAGTAATTTCAAGTTTCTCATTAACATTCAGGTGACATCCATTCTTGTAATAATGTGTTTTATTGTCATTGGATTTTGAAATGTTGTTAGGTCCTATATGTCCTGTATTCATTCTGTTTCATGCAATATAAATGTACAAAATACATTGATTCAACTCCCACTTTCTGTTGTTTCTAGAAAATAATAAATAAAAACATTTAATTAATAGTAGTTATAAAGGCTCAAATATACTTTTTAAAACACACCATGCACACAAAACTTCAGTGACGTGTTTTGAAGGAATTAATTCTTCATCATCATCATTTAAAAAACAAATCAAGCAATCATCTCAAAGGCTGAAACTCATTTACAAATAATACATTTTTTCCTCTGCCTATGCTACTTACTTCACAAATGTGTGGCCCCCTCTGAACTTTATGAATTTTTTGGTGTGGCCCTTGAATGTAAAAGGTTGAAGACCCCTGTTTTAATTTATAGATATACTTCTAAATTAGATGTAACTGTTAAACTCTTGCAAGGGGCACAGATTCCTTGAAATTTTCAAGATTCTTTGCATAGCAGTTTTTCATTTTATTGATTAACAGAAATATTATATACTACTTTTTTTTGTTTAGATAAATTTGTATACACCCATAACTTTTTAAATAATGCAACATATAATAGGGGAAGCAATATAAAAGAGAAGGAATAGCAGTTGAGTTATTATATGATAATCTAGGCTTACCCTCTTTTGTGTCTTTAACCTAACAATAACCCAGTGGTGCACAAACTATGGGTTGTAACCCGTAGAGGGGTCGGGAAAAAAATTGGAGGGGTTTTGGACACTTTGAAGTAAATTGATATCATATTGAATTATTTTATTAAAAAATATGCTTTAAATTTTCTGTAAATGCATATTATTATTTTAATTTTTTTATATGTTAAAAAATATGATTTGATATTCTTACATAAGGCATCAGTCTTGCAAGGCTTCCTTGGCTTCCGTTCACTTCTACCTATTTGTGTAAGATTGTGTTTTCAAATTGAGTGGCTATAAAAACCAAACAACAATCGAGACTTAACTTGGAAAAATGATACGAGAGTAGCAGTCTCAAATATTTCACCAAATATTATTTGAGGTTCAGGCTCACTGCTTCTTATTAATTTTTTTTCTATTTTAGTTTTTAATTAAATGAAATTTATAGTTTTCAATGTTTTAACACAACACTTATAATTTTGAAATCCTCCTCTTTTTTTAAATTTTAATGATTAATTTTTACTTAAATGAAATACAAATGTATATCAAATTTTAAATTCGAAGATTTTGTCACAAGAGATTTAGCAAACGCAAGTGTAGAAGGTCCTCAAGGTATTTTTTGTTATTTTGCTTAGTAGATATATCCCCAAAACTACAGTCAATCGATTTTTGAAATAGTTTGTTAAAATTTGCTTATTTCTTTGTTAACAGTTTCCTAATTTTTTTAAAAAAATTTCTACTACCAAAAGTTTTTCATCGGGCCAAGAGATTTTCTGACTACAACCCAATTTCTTTAAATAAAAAAAGTTTGCGCAGCACTGCAATAACCTACAAATATAAAAGTTATATAGACATGTAAAATGGGAAAATGATCAAATGATATTGAGAAAGATGTTGCATTACACCCCAGAAATTTATTAACATGTGTTTTTAAGACAATACCATCGAAAATTTAAATAGCACTGAATGAAATTTTATTGTTGACATTTTAGTTTTTAACTTACATACTTAATGAGTAGCTTTGATTTTCCCCTTGTTTATAAATTCTGAATAATTTCTCAAAACTTAGTTTTGATTTTTGGTATTTAAAGAGTCAGACATTTTGAGTTAATTATTATTTTAATTAATATACAAATATGCTTGTGTTATTATTATTCATGTTGTGTTTGAATGTTTTTTTTTTCCGTAGGCCAATTTTGTGGGAGTCATAAATGTGTCAATGAAATTGAAAGATATAATAGAAAAATGGGCAGATTTTGTAAGGTAAGTGAGAGTGGTAGTATTGTTTTATAAACCCAAGACCTTTTAAAATAAAGTTTTTGTGCTTATGTCAATGGAAGAAAGTGTTTACTAAAATTATCTCTTGTTGTCAGACTGGCTAAATGGTGAAATAACTGGACTTTAAGATCTGTAGATATCAATAGTTTTCTAGAGAGAGTCTTGAAACTTTTCAAGAATGAAGACACAAAATATTGTTACAAGAGTTAACAAGAAGAACAAATGATTGCAATTAACTACAATAATTAACTTTGGCAAAAAATTATTATTTTTGACAAAGCGGTTCTCTCCCATAAGTAATAATTACATAATATCTGCTTTGAAAGCAGCTCTCCTACTTGTTTTATACTCAGGATTTTAATCTCAGAATCATTAGAAAAGAAAATAATTCTGTGATTTAAATCCCGTTACCTCATGTGTGAATATCAGAACTGAATATTTTAAATTTGTATTTATTGTGCATGTTGATTTGTTGAGAATGCCATGGTCAATTTTTGCCACACAGTGGCTAATTGGACTGGGTCTTGCAGCCTTAAAGCCAATTCTGAATGGCTACAAACAGTAGGACTCAAACACACAAGCTGTGGGACCAAATGCTGGCTTATTCTACATGTAATTTGATTGTATTAGTAAAATTGTGTGTTAGTCATTGACTTAGATTTGATAGATTATGATCATGTATGAAAAACTTTTTGTATGACATTTGAAAGATGAATGTTTCTTTATTCTAATGATCATATTAATGATAAGAGATCATTTTTACATAGAATGTAAAAATGATCTATTACCATTAATATTTCTAGGATGTTAGGGAAATATAACTAAACAAACAGCATTTTACAATTGAATGAAAGATTTATCTTAATTTTAGCATTTTTTGCTTAAACAAGTTAACAAAATTGTTAAGAAACACAACTGGTTTATAATTCTTTTACCAGTCAATAGAATTAGTTTAACTTGTTCTGGCATTTTACTTACCTCATTTTGTCCATTTTGTGACTTGTATTCTTTCCCCCTGGCACCGTAGATTTGTCAAGGCAACAAACTAAATTATTTTTTTTTATCTGTTTCCCTATGTGCAGGATCACAATCTCTTTTTACCTGAGTATTTCTGGACATGCAGCGTTTTAACAGCTGTTTTAATCACTCAATAGATAAACTTTAAGGAAGACCTATGAATTTGAATCTGGTACATAATTTTTTGTTTTAGTCTTTTCTACCCCAGAAGTCTTAAGTACTGGAAAATTTCTTTGATTCTTTTGTCACCAGATTAACAACTTAATTCCCCCAAATTTGTTAGTATTGCTTTAGGAATGCTCCAAAAAGAGGGCAGAATTCTGTTTTGAAAAGTAGTCCAGTGTTAACAACTGAGGAGTAGAATAGACCGTATGTTTCAGAAGAACTTTCAATTAAAAAAAAAAAAAAAAAGAAATCATTCAGTTTTCCAGTATTTTTTTAAAAGTGTAATATTTAAGTTTAATATATAGCTAATCTGGAACTTTTTTTGTGTATGTTTGTGTTAATGTAATGTACAACTTTTTTACTCAGATACTAAAATCACATTATTCCTAGGCAAACAGCTTTGCATAAGTATGGAAAATCTCCTGCCATCAAGCTGAATGGCCATATCAACGCTGTATTTCCATATATTCAGGCTCCTCTAGATTACATCATTCCTGAACTTTTAAAGAATGCAGTAAGGTGAGATATTATGGAATATGCTTTGATTTTTTATCATGGTTTTTTGATTTGTGTTGTACTGGAAAATTTGTCTGGGTTCCTACACAGTAGGGTACTAAAATAGTGAACGAAATTTTAGTTGGACATTTAAGTCTCATGTTTAATTCTTAAAAAAGGGATATTATATATATATATATATATATATATACTTTACAAGTGTAATTCACTGAAAATTATACTAAAACTTATTAAATAAAATTAATTTGATCTTGATTAAAACAAGTTCTATAGCTTAAGAATTGCTTTATGTTTGACAGCAGTGTCAAACTGTTATTTAATAAACATAATACAGATTCAGTAATAAAAATACTCTCTTAAGTGTAAGGTGGAAATTTTACTTGTTTTCCTTTGAAAATCAGAATGTGTTCTGAATAATCAGGAATTAAGGTTTTTTTTTTTAAAAAGAAGTTTTTTACTACCCTTTTAAATGCAATTTACTTTAACATATTTGCATAAAAGATTGAATGACCAGCCCTATTTTGTTTAAATTATTTAAATTAAACTTTTAAGCAGTGATTTAATGAAGTTGTAAGTTTCAAAGTTGAGTTTTTAATATACAGTACCATATCTAAGAAATTTTTCTTTGCATTATAACCTCAAATATGTTTAAAAAAAAATTTTTTTTTAAGCATATTTATTTTTTAAAGTGCTTTAATTTCAGTTAGTAGTTATTTATGACTGCATTTCTTTTGACTGTGATATAAAAGATAGTGTACACATCATTTTGTTTGGTTTTAATAGAAGTTGTCTAAGGATATTTAAATTGATCATTATGTTTGTCAGTTGGGAATTTTCCAAAGTTCGTTTTAAAATGAAAGTAAATGATAGTTGTGACATGGAAAAATATTTACTTTAGCTAAATACTGTTAAACTGACAAATCACTGAGTAGAGAAACATTCAGAGTTTGAGCTATAGAATTTCTATGTAAGTTTCTACCCATCTACAGGTAGTTCATGGCGATAAAAGGCCAATGAAGACTCCCTAGAATTTTGACTTCTAGGGAATTTTAGCCATGAGAGCTCTATTTTCCATTATTTTTGCTTTGTATTATATTAGCACCCCATCCCTCTATTCAAGAAATCCTTGTATGACAGATCACCAAAATAGAATTTTTTTTCAATTACAATTTACTAAAAAATGCATTATTATTGATATGGAAATATTGATATGAATTTGAAATGGAGAAACTATTCTACTTAATATTACATATTTAAGTACTTGTTGGCATTACTGTAATTAGCTCTAAGGGTCTGAAAGATAGTCTTACATAATTTACAAAGAATTAGTTTAGAAACCAATTTTTGGAGGAATTGTATCACATAATATTAAAGAATGAGTGTTTTAAGGAGGTTTGATGGTCTTTAGGCCAGTCAGAGGTATAGCAAGAAATAGACAGAGAGACCACTAGCACATGCTGTGATCAGACACAGAATTATATTAAGGTTTCACAAATCAGGATGATCTCATCTTCAGTTCTCTGGGCTTGTTACCCTTGCTATGCTTCCAAGGATAAAATAATACCTTAAACTCCTAAGTATTTTAATTTTAGTTTTGCAGCAGGGTGGCAATTTTTTGTTTTGTTTATGTTGTTGATTTTAGTATAAAAGTTATGGAATACACTAGAGTAGGATTTATATCTGTTAGCTTCTTTAAAAGATTCTTTAAACCTTAAATGCTTAGATAAAAGCGTTTTAATTTTGAAAATTTTATACAATTTTAGAGTATTAATATATATGAATTTGTGTCTTTATCAGAGCCACTATTGAAAGTCATCTTGACACCTCTGAAGACAGTCTTCCACCTGTTACAATAACTATAGCCAACAACCAAGTAGATTTTATAATTAGGTAAGTTTTTGTATTCGCAATCACACTTATATGTTTGAAATGTAATTTAATACATTAAAGCAAAATCTACATTTTAATGTGCATGCTGGGTTTGTATTCCTCTACAAAATACTTTTCTCAAAATTCAGAAAGTAATATTTTAAATGTAGCTTGTACTTGGGGACTGTTTTAGACTTGAATTAAAAGATTAAATAAATTTGAATAAAATATGAGACTAAATTTTAATATTGTGTGTGTGCAGAATCATTCATTTTCCGTTGTTTTGGGGGATCAGCTAAGTAAAATTTCTTGGTTGGGAAACAGATCTCCCTCAGCATCAATGATAACAAGGTTTCAATGATAATAAATTATTAAGAATAATTCCTTTTATTAGCCTCAAGTGTATGATAATCCGTTTCTTTATGTCAAATTATTAAAACTATTCCGTATATTACATGTTTTGGATAAAAGTGTAAATTATGTCTGATATTTTTATCATATACTTTCAAATATAACAGTGATGAAATACTTATGCAAATAATTTTGAAACTGATCTGTATATTTCTAAAAAAAAAACATAACTATTGAAAGCAGTCATTTTTTTAAAAATTGTTACAGTATTAAGTAAGGGATGAACTAAATTATGGCTGATTGATTATACATGATTAAGCAGGGATGCTCATTATATACTTTGCATTTGATATCTGCACAAATGATACTGTATTGTAATCTGTATCACATAAAAAAATTCTTTTGGCAGTCGAAATACAATCAAACAGTTATCAAAACTGGGAATGCCATTTATTTTATCTGGACTGTTTCCCAGAAAAAATTCTTATGTGTCCCCCTGATGTATGATGCCCTGTAAAAGCTCATTTAATGGCCTTAATTTAGTATTTAGCAAAATGAAAAAATAATTTTTCTCTCAAAGACTTTTAGATTTCGGTTTAAAAGAAACCAAAGTTTTTAAAAAATTTTCTGTTAAGTATGGAAAAATATTTATTTTGTAAGTTTAATTTTGGCTTGAGTTGGAAAAACTGTGTATGTTAATTATGGTAATAGTTATATTTTACAGGAAAAAAAATATTGCTGAGCTGTTACATTTTTTTTTTCTCCCTTTAGAATCTCTGACCGTGGCTGTGGCATTGATCACAATCTTCTTCCCCACATCATGGAATATCATTTTACCACAGCAAATTGTAGTACAGATCACCGCTTGGATGGAGGCTTGTTTGGCCAGATAATGAATGAACCTAATGATGGGCCAGCTTCAGGACCTATGCATGGGTAAGTGTTTTGACTTGGGAATTAGACACAAAATTCTAAGGTTTGATCTCTGTTAAATAGGTGTAAAGTGTCCTTAAAAGTGCTTATCTTACTATTAACAGCTGAAGGTAAACAAATGTTAGTTTGTTAGTCAGCAGACACGGGGACGGGCTAATCTTGCGAACCGAGCATAGCAGGATATCGCGGCTGGTACCGATATACGCGGACGGCCGAGACACGTGCACTGATGCTATCCTCAACTTCCAAAACTTTAAACTTTTTTAATTATTAAATTAAAACCGCCGAACTCAAAAGAAGCGGAGAGCAGAAACCGCTGACATTCCGGGTGGGCCAGCTCCTTTCCGTTTCGCAAATTTTCCACTATTTTCATGCATGCAAAATTAAACTTTTCCGTCCACCAATCGACAAATTTTTTATTTCCACGTGTTTTACATCTATTCATCTTTAAGGATATACACATTTTTATAAGGTTAAAAAAGTTTTTCATTGCAAACGAAGCTCTTTCCCCAAAGGAGTTTTCTAAATTTCATGAAATCGACAATTTTGCGGTTTTATGCACCTATTAATGTCAATTTTACTCACTAATAATTCGAGCAAGCTCGTGAAATTTGTTTCTAATTAATGAGCAACTGATGAGGATTCTTCGGCCACCAATTTTGAATTTATCAAAAGTGTCTTTCTATTTTTTAAAGCACTTTTCCCCCCATGAGATTTATTATTGCCACATTTCAACGAAGTAATCGTGGCTCAGTGGTATCGCTCCTGACATCTAATTCTAAGGTCCCGGGTTCGAAACCATTCGCCGTTGGGTGCAAGAATATCTTTTATTTTAATTTGCTCTGCATGCGAGCTGTATGCACATTTATCTATTATTTATTTCAGTTCAAAATTTGAAAATGGAAATTTTATATAATCATTTTGTTTTTTAAAAAAGTCCAATATATTTTTTAAAGTGATTAAACAGTTTTTAATCTTTAAGATATAAAACCATTTCATTTTAAATCAAAAAAGCAACACATCGGGTTGCCACTCAGCTAGTATTTCATAATGCTTGAAGGACGTTTAAAGGAACACCCCCCCCCCCCCCCCCCAATTGTAAGAAAAATAAAATGAACACTTCTTGACCTTTCCTAGACCAAAACTTAATAGTAATAATAAATAACTGCACAAGCGACTAGTTTAAACTATTAACCCCTCGTTGCAACCCTCAGATTGCGAAATGCTACTTCAAAGTGATTACTTTTTCTTGGGTTTGAGAAAGTGCTTATTTTTTTAGCAAAGGGCTTTAGAATGTCTACTCCTTCCTTGAACTGAAATCACTGAAGATTTATGACGTGCAGATATAAAATGTCATATCTGAAATTAAACAGGATGCAATACTTGTAAATTATCCATAGAGACAATCATTCCTAATGTTATCCAGCCTGTTGAAGAACCATATTAAGTACAAATTTTCTTAGTGGATTCTAATCAGCTGTATATTCCTATGTATGTTGTTGATGAACACAACTTATTTGGAACATAATATATTTGGTTATTTGATATCACATGACATTCATGTGTTTGTTGCATTATGATTTTATGCATAGCTTTACTTGAAATATTAGCAATACTAAATATATTTAGGCATACAGGCATTATGTATATATAAACATAGATGCTTAATTTTTTTTAAAAATTGGGCTTAAAAAGAGCTTAAAAGTGCTTATTTTTCAAAATGAATGTGACTGCTTTCCCTGGATCATTTTAAAGTTGTTAAAATAAATCGTATAGCAGCGATCAAATGTATTTTATATGCTTGACTTTTTGTACCTGTTTTTTCAACAAATCAAAATCATAATGAAGGTGACAAGTAAAGGACAAAATAATTTTCACTTTAAAAATCGAGTGATGTATAGTTTGGTAAAGATAAAATTAATTAATCAGAACCATTGTCAACTGATATCTCAGACAAAAAAAAATTGCAGTAGTAAGAAATGAAGTTTCTCTACAAGAAAAGAGAATGATAAGTAAAGAAAGAAAGATTAATGAAGTTGATTTTTCACCATAACAGTTATTATTACTTTGGTGGTAGTGTGGATGAAAAGAAGTTTGAACTGTATTTATCAAATCATGCATAAATTTTGTTCAGAAATTGTTTTAACAAATTTTAAATAAGTTATTCAGAATATCTCAGTTAAACAGCCTAGAAAATGTTGGATATAGCCTTAATGACTTAATTACTGTTTTTTTGTCATCTTCAAAATATGGTTAAAAAAGGTCTTTTTTTAAAAATTTTTTTATTTAAAAAAATTTTTTTTTCATTTCTTTCTCATCTTAATATGCAAGTGTAATAGGAATTTAGTACTTTTTATTATTTTCTTTACAAAAATTAAGAAATTATCATAGATTATGTTTTGAACACTATGAAGCTAAAATATTCCTATATGATCACTTATTGCACCATCATAGAAAGCCAGGAAAAAAAATTCTATCATCAATGGTTAATAAGAACTAAATTTAGGTGAGAAAACATTTTTGTACTAGAAACAATGTCTTCCTTGCAGTCCAATTCCAAAATAACAAGCAAATGCAATTTTAAGAGGAAATTAAATTTAAAGCAATATCATGTATTCATCATTTAGCCATTGATCTCTATAATTTTGAAAAACAAAATATGATTCATTATAATGTTTTATTTGTAAAAGATTGCAAGCAAAAGTAACAACTTGATATGCGATATAAAAAACATGCCAAAATGATATATAAATAGAAGTTTGTGTGATATGTGTTTTGCCATCAAACACTGAATAAAATTTTATAATGCGAATTCAGGTAAAACAAGATAGCCCTAGAAATTTAAAGCATACCTGAACTAGTTCAGGCATGGCAAAATTTTTCTACTCCTTTAGCATGAGCTGAATTCAGGCAGATCAGCTAAGTGGTTAAAAAGGTTTGTCCTAACTTGTGTCTTGAACTATAAAAATTTCATAACTTGAATGATTGAATCCTGTAATGATTGGTTCATGGATGTTGTTTTCAATTTTTGAAGTCTAACTGTCTGTTAAGACTCCTAAATTAAAATATTGACTAAACATATTGATTTCTTAATTTCAGGTTTGGATTTGGACTGCCGACTTCTAGAGCTTATGCAGAATACCTTGGTGGATCTTTGACTTTGGAAACTATGCAGGGAATTGGTACAGATGTGTATTTACGGTTACGGCACATTGATGGCAAATTTGAGAGCTTCCGTATTTAATTTCCTATTTTATTGTGATATCAAAAGGATAACTTTCTATACTTTTTCTGCAGCCTATAGTAGTGCTGTGCAAAGTGCTTTCTACAATATCTTCTTTATTTTTAAAGGATGCATGCACATAACATCTCCATTTAGAGACATATTTATGAGATTAATGAAACATTTGTAATTTTGAATTTGCTTTTGAAGCCAAGGTACAAACATCTTCATTAGATGTAGCTAAATGAAGATAGCTGAGATTTTGTGCATTTAGTTCAAGATTTAATGTTGAAAAAAAAACTTTCAAAAGAAAAATTTTTTGAATGAAGTTCTTACATGTTTGTGTCTGCTCAGAATATAATCACACATCATTTTTCAGATTCATATTTGCAGTTTCTTAATTTCATTATATGTCTGTGGAACTATGGAAATGGTTCCAATCCATTTGTAATGCACCTAATATTGGAACTAGCCTTTTTTACATGTTGGGTGGACTTCATTTATAGTGTGTCCAGTTTTGTAAGATGTACTAAATTTACTTAGTTTTTGCTGTGTCTTTTGTAATGCTTTTTGTTACTTATGTATTTTATTATTTAAAAAAGAATAAAAATAGTATCCTGTATTTTTTTAGAGTAGTTCTTGTGCTTTGTTTAGGGTTCCACACTTCCTAACAGATCCTTAGCAAGTCCTTAGATTTTGGCTGAATTTGTGAAAGGTATTAAGATACTTTGATTTCTCATAGTTGTAGATTGAATCTCAAGCAGTATATTAAGCCATGCCAACAAGAGAAAACATTATCTTCTTGTGTACTAGGTTGACTTAGTTATAGGATTTATAGCAAAACTTACTTTGCCATTTAATAAGGTTATGTGTTATTAAAAGTAATAAATGAATTGCTTGTAAAGCATTCTCTAAAATTCACTCTTTTTTTTCCATAACTGCAGTTAAACTATTTGGAGAAAATACTGTAATAATGTCGCAGATTCCTTAGATGTTTACTTTTTAAGTCTTACTTAAGTTCACATATAATGCAAGTCTTCTTTTAATGTAACAGCTGTTGGGAGTATTTCATTCAAACCTACATCATATGAAAATATGAGTGATGTAGGATCAAAACTAGCAATCTCCATTTTTTTTAAATTTATTTTTTTATAACTGAGTTGCGGATACTTTCTGATAGTATTTCAATCAGTTAATAACTATTTTTTTTTAAAATGGCCTACTAATAAAATATAGTGTGTGAATTTTTCTAAAGGTAAATTCAAATTTATATATTCAAAAGTGCTTAAGATAATAGATCTTTAAACTTTACCAAAAGAAAAAAGGTCTGATGGAGATTTCTAGTTTTAATCCTACACCGATATGTGTGAAGTCATTTCAAAGGGTACAAAAAATATATTTGGAAAGTGTTGGAACCCTTTGGAAAGTGTAGGAAAATTTGTTCATGGCATTCATATGAAGGTAAACATCGGGTGCAACTTTCTATATCTTTTCATTCTATGCTAATTTCAAATATCTCAAAAAGTCCTAGCTATTTAAAATCTCCATTCAGGGGAATATTTCTTGTATTTTCTGTTATAAGAATTAAATATAAAATGTTTTTTAATAAAAGTCGGATTTATCGCATTATTATTTCTAAAGAATAATACAGTCATTAGCTGATTTAGGAAATTTGAGATTACTTCATTTAGTGAGTGTGAAAATTTCAATAAATTTAGTAAATTTTAATTTTTTTGCCATATTATTTTTGATTCATTTTGAATTTCAGAATTTGATGATAAATTATCTTGTAATTAATTATTTATAAATAGATAAATAGAGAACTATTGATGACAAATTAACAGTTGATGAATTATTTTTGAAGTGTAAAACTTTTGAGTTCCTTTAAAGTAGTTTTGCTTATTTAATACAAATTTAATTCATAGTCTTTTCATAATAGGTTTATAAATTTGACATTGTTCTCATATAAGTTGTATATATTCATCCTAATATCATTTGACAGTGTTTATGAGCATAACATTAGGTTACCTTTACATTTACAATGGTGATTGTGCATGGTGAAGTTAAAGTTTAGGCTACTAAGCCTTGTGTATTTTCTGTTTTTGAATTTCATTTCCCCCTAATAGGGTTATATAACTGCTAGCTTTGTATATAACCCTATAGGGTTACATACAAAGCTATCTGTCTTAAATTGCAGTTTTTGACAACATTTTGATATTTAGATTCTGTTTATTTTGTATAAGCTCTATTTAGTATACATGTTAGGTCACATTTTTAAGTTGCCATAGATGAAAATGCCAATTACATGTTACTCTGTGTATTGTACAATCATTACTTTGTGTTGTAATCTCAAGTATACTTTTACCTTTTATTATTTGTGTGATAATGTGTTTAGGTTGCCATTGATGTCGATCTTGGATACTTAAATGGTAAATATATTATTTTGTTGGGAAAATTATGTGACTACAACTTGTTTCTGACTAGATATTTTCTTTACAACAAATTGCAATATGTGTATTTCTTTCTCTATTCTTTGTTTTGCCAGAATTTTAAAAGTGTAATATCTTTACTTGCTTTGTCTAATAAACTTTCACTTTTTGTGATATGTGCCTCCATTGCTTTTAATCACTCAAGCAAAAATATACCCATTGGACCACAAAGATGTTTTTGTTTTGTTTAGGATATGATATTGTTTTTGTTTTGTTTCACATAAACTTTAGATGATAGTATATTTAGTTTAATCTTGCCGCTAATAAACTTTTCTCAGTACAGTGGAACTTTTGATAATCATTACTCCAGAGGTGCATGTGTTTATAAATAAGTACATTAACCGAGGACATTTTTTAAATTCTCTTCTACGTTTGTTATCTAATATGTTGGTGTATTAGGCATGTTCAAATGAAACCTGTTCGAAGCACGTCACTCGATGAGTTTATATTTGAGTTGCAGAACACAAATGCAGAAGTGTAGCTGTATAATTGGGGGAAGCGCAGTATTCTCAAAATTTCCACTAGCTTTATTTGTAGACGTGTGGAATTACGTCGAATATGTCTGTTGTGATACAAAATACATCCAAGAAGGATCAGCAAGCAGCTATCCAGTTTTTAACAGTTGAGGAGTGCAAGTCAGTGGAGATTCACCAGAGTATTGTTTGGGGTAGGTTTAAGAACCTCAACAGCATGATCAATGCCTTGCGGTACACTCAAATACTGCATAAAGCTATCAATAACAAGCAACTGCTGTCTTTAGGGGTCATCATTTTACACGGCCGCATGTCGGCAAGGTTTATGCACTAGCTCGTAAGAAATGGAAAGTTCTTGAACATCCTGCATACAGCTCGCATTTGTCACCATGTGACTTTTATGTTTTCAGACTTTTAGGGATAAAGATTCAACACCGATGAGGACGTACAGGCTGCAGTTAAGGACTGGTTCAAGCAGCACCGGAAATTTCTCTTCAGGGCCGGAATTCACGGCTTTCCCACACACTTGGATGCCTGCCTAAACGCAATGAGCGACTTCTGAGAAACATTGCATGCAGTTTTAGAGTGAATGACGTTCATTACAGTGGTGCCCAGTGGATGTGGGATTTTTGAATGTGGCATATCTGTCTTTTATTGGTGGTGAACGGTTACTCAGTGATATGATACTGTAACTGAACGGATATCACATGAGGGGGAAAAAATATTTATCGCTGTTAAGGGATGTAGTTATTATGTACTTAATATGAAACTTATTTAGAGAATGTGTGTTTTGAAAGGAATTCCTACAATTTGCCTGTTTATCTGTTATTTTAAGGGGCTAAAGTAATCTGTTATTTTAATAGCTTAATAGTCGAGCTTGGTTAAGTACTTCTGTTTCTTGGCAAAATATCGAATAAAATTGCATGTAATTTGATTTCCAAATAAAATGTTTTGATGATAATTTTGTTAAGGATGGATGTTTGTTTTGAGATAAAGGTGTTTAGTGTTTTTGACGTTTCTTTAATGCTAAATCTAACAACTTTATGAACATACCTAGATTAGCTATCTATATATATAAAACGCGTAGGTATGCGGCACAAAAATCGACGATATTTCTACACTCCGAATGGCAACGGCTGCCACTACCAGATGTAAACATTAGTGACCGTCCTCAATTTGCAACCGCGTGTCAACATGGATTTACGCACTGAAATCAGGAATGTTCGAAAGCGCGCTGCACGATCAAATGAAAGTTGGGAACTGTCTCAAGAAAGAAAGCGAAGAAATAATTCATTAAGAGAGAGGCGTGAAAGCGAGCATAAATAATCGCGAGGTTAGGCTTAACCGTCGCCGGCATAGCAATCAACAACCAGTAATAGTTAATTTTCTACACTTTTTCCAGTACTTGCCGAATTTTTACTCCATTTTATAAGTGAAGAAATTTTCTCAACAATTTATTATTTGATATGATTAAGTGTAGATATCTGAATTGTGCACAGTAATACATACAGAGAGTGATGTAATCAACACTATATTTTAAATTTTCCCCCAACAATTTCTTATTTGTTGTAATGATAAAGTATTGATATCTTAATTTTGAAAAATAGTACATACAAAGAGGGATGTAATTTTTAAAATTATTGATGTTGGGTTTCTCAGTCTTATCTTGAACTCTGTTCTGAGGTAATGGAAATTCACATTTTTTGATCACGATGTTCTAGAATCAGCCTTATAGAGAATACCCCTTAACAACGTATATTTATGATGACAGATAATGGTAACATTCCTTACATATGTTACTTTCAGTTGCGTTGTTTTGCAAAAGAAAATATAAAACTAAAAGCGACCATGCTGGTCGCCCAGCGGCTAGTTTTATTAATAAACATTGTAGTCTTTATTACCATGATACCGCTCGTGTGGTGTTCTGTTGCTGGAAAGTAGTCAAAAAGTTTAAAAAAATTATTTCATATTAACAAAATTTTGGAACAAGACTGGAATTTACATTTTTAATATCTTATTCATCGCAGTAAGAAGTGTACATTTAAACTCTTAAGAATATTCTTGTGCTTCACAAAATCTCGCGAAGAGGCTGAAACGAACTGAGCAAACTAAAGGCCTGTTCACATAGGAGTGTGGTAGCAGAAGCGTAAAAGGAAAGATGGAGCTGAGATGGAAATAAACCAATCATAGGCAATAAAAATTTCGTTACTTATCGTTTGGAGGTTTGTCATAGGTTAAATATATTTCAATACTTTAACGCTTCCGCTACCGGACTCCTATGCGAACAGGCCCTTACTCATGTTTGTAAGGGCCTGTTCATATAGGAGTCCGTTGCGTTAAGGAAAATATGACGTTGAGACGAAAATAAACCAATCATATGCCTCCAAACGATTAGCAATGAAATTTTTAACGTCTATGATTGGTTTATTTTCGTCTCAACGTCATCTTTTCCTTAACGCAACGCAACGGACTCCTATGTGAACAGGCCCTTAGAGTTTAAATCCACGACTTCATGCCTTGGATTTATATACTTTTCCAGTCTACAGATGCACGTGAAACGTCTTGTGAACAATTGCAAGATTTTCGGGACTGTTTCTAATATTGTAAAACTATTTAAATACTGAATTATATCTCCTGAGGGCCTGTTCACACTGCGTGCGTCAGCGTCATCGTATTGACATAAATTAAACCAGTCACAGACCTTAACAATTTCTTGGCTAATCGTTTGGAGGTTTGTTATTGGTTAAATATATTTCAATACGAGTAACGTTGACGCTGACAGACGCAATGTGAACAACCCCTAAATAGCTAAACATAAAACACAATCCATCTCCATTCACAAATTCCATTTGTCATGAATATATTAAAAATGTCTGCAGAATATAAATTATTGTTTTGCATTTTGTGATTTGAAATATTTTTTAAAAATTCATTTTTTTAATTTTAATTTTTCCAAATTTCGTTTGTGCATCACTGCACATACATGCATTTATAGTGTACAATGATGTCTATTCAGCATGTGGATACGCTAATAGGACTAAAAGTAAATATTGGCAATGAACGCATCTGTCTGTCAGTTAATTGTTAGGAAGTCATTACGTCACTGCGGTTGATTATTTATTTATTTTTTATATTTATAAAAGTTGATACTAGCACATGAAGCTACAGAAGGAGCGGAAGCTTCAATGGGGAATTTTTCGAAAAATGAACCGATTGTTGTCGCTCACCGGTAGAGGGCGCGACATGCGATCGAAGTGACTATTTTACATTGAGTTATACGGCGTGGTGGTGAAAGTTGTTTTATAAATTTTTAAATTTATTATGCGTGGAGAAATATGCCAAACACGTGTTTTGCCCCGGGTTGTTCTACTGGCTATAGATCAGTCTTAAAAAGAAATAAAGAAACTGGACAGAGAAATCCTAGTATATTTGCTGCTCCTAAGGTAAAAATATTATTATTGTTTTGTGTTAATATAAGATGTATAATAATGAGAGAAAAGTACAGCTGCTGTGTTTTAAGTGAACGCAAAGTTAAGACATCTTAAGTTCTGCTGGAAATAAGCGTGTTTTATTTTTCAATCATCCCTATATCCCATCAAAAATAATCATCACGTGTTCACAAAGCTCTATTGTATGTAAAAAGATGTAAATAATTACTCATACTATTGCTCTAAAGGAAATAGCTCATCAATAAAAGATGTACGATACTTACGTATATAATGAAGCATTAGTTTTTGATGGTTTTCAAATTTTTAATTACAAATTTACCTTCATTAGCGATTGTAATTCATTTGATATGTTTGTGGTATGTAACAAGTTATCAGAGAGTGAATTTTATACCAAGCATACAATTTTCATTTTATAAATATATATTGATTGTGTTTGTTGTTCATTTCAATTCTACTCATTCCAGGATAGTGAACTTTTGGAGAAATGGCAAAAAGCCATCCCCAGAAAAGACAAAGTTTTCAGTAATCGTGACAAGCTCTGTGAGTTGCATTTTGAAAAAGAGTGTATAGAAAGGTCATATGTGACTAAACTCACTGATGGAACAATATTTACTCTTGAGAGAGGGTCACTTCTTTTAAAAGCAGGTTCTGTACCAACATTATTCCCAAATTTACCAAAATATCTGTCTGTTAGAACATGCAAGAGAAAAGCTCCAGCTCCTCGTCATTCTTCATTTGAAAAAAACAAAAGGCCTAATATAAGTACAGATGTTGAATCTCATACAGAAGCTGAACAACAGCAAAATTATTATTCTACATTTTTGATTCATTTAGAAAATATACAAAAACCAGATTCATGGTGGACAGTAGCATGGTACTCAGCATGGTACTCAAGAGTATCTGATATGTTCAAAATGGAATTCTAAATATTCTTGTGAGCGACGAGTCATTATTTGTCAGGATTCATCTGTAAAAGTATGTACAGAATATTATTGTTTAAAAAAGTTGAAATTACAAAATGGTTAATGGTTAATTTTAAAATGTTAAATGGTGTAAAATAATATTCTAAGTATATTACTTCCACCTTAACTATTAGATATAAAAGTAATGAACAGTTGTTTCCAATTGTTGTGTTGATTAATGTAATCATAAGTACTTTTTAAACAGATTTCTTTACTTTAAGAATACATGACATAATGAATTAATGCATATTGATTTTAATCATTAAATATTACTAATAATAGAAATTGAAGTACACTGCTTTTCGAATTTCAGATTTTTTTGGGAAATATAGAAATATCACTGGATGTTGATGTGCATGATATTGAAAGCCTGTCATTTTTACTACAGCGTGTTAATGATTTAGTAATTTGCAAAAATGCTGAATCAGTGTAAGTTTAATTTTAATCTGTTTCATTGGGTGGTAACATTTGTTCTTGAACTTTACTTATTGTTTTGATCAAATTTATCTATAGTAAATTGTATATCACACATTTAATTTTTATTTTATAATAATGTATTAATAGTGTATGTTGTTAATTTCAGTTCTTTATAATTATGAAATACTTTTCTTCTATTCAATATATTTTGTGGTTATGGCAAATTGAGCTACACGTCTGAACTAAAGCCATCATTTTTTTAATTGTGCACAGAAATAAAATATTTCCAGTTAACTTTTCTTAATATTGAATTTTATCACTATTAAGTTAGTTGATAAGTAAATAAGTTTTCATTGTGTGATAAATAATGTTGTTACTATAAATGCTTATGCAAAATCTGTTGAGTATAATTTTTAAAAAAATTAATATTTTCCTATCTTTTTACTGTGACTACAATGAAACCCATACTTTGTGAAAATGCGAAAATATAGCTGATTTGTCCTTATGAATGTTATTTGGGGATTTTTTCTTTTTAATTTGCTGAAAATATTTGTAATCGATAATTTACCAACTTGAAGGTAATTCCTGACAATGCTGGAACCATAATATTGAATTTAATCACTATTTAAGTTAGTTGATAAGTAAATAATTTTTCATTGTATGATAAACAATGTTACTATAAATGCTTATGCAAAATCTGCGTACAAAATCTGCTTATGCAATTAAATGCGTACTTTGTGAAAATTCAAAAATATAGCTGATTTGTCCTAGTCAAGTTATTTGTTTTTTTCTTTTTAATTTGCTGAAAAAATTTGTATTCTGTAATTTACCAACTTGACGATTATACCTCCAGTTTTTGAAAGTGTAATCTGAGATGCTTTGACTGATTTTTTTTTTTTTCCCCAAAGGAAGATATTTTAAAGTATTGTCTGATTAAATACTGAATTGACTTCCTATTTTATTAGTCCTGATAAGAATTTATTTGGGATTGATAGAAAATGTTGCTTTTTTTTTTTAAAGGCCTGTTATATATGATGTATTATTCATACTTATCTGCAAATAAAAATATTCTTATATTACTATGTGTGTGTGTGTGTTTTGGTTAATCAGTATTATTTCTCACAATTTTTTTCCATAAGAGATTATGAACAATGATAAAAAACTTTCTTCACAATTCTTTTCTGTAATTTCATTTCCTTAATTATTAAATTATTACAGAATTCTGAACTAATTTATTCTGAAACCAATACACAATTATTCTGAAAAAGTTTATTTACTCATTTCCTTTAAGAATTTTATTGAATTGTAGCAAAAAAAAAACACTTGAAATAAAGATTTTGAATGAAAATAAAAAATTGTTAAATTGAATAAATAAATTCATATTAAATACGCACTAAAATAAAACAACTTGTTTTCGCTAGGAAAAATACGAAAAATCCATATTAAAGCGTATGGTTGTCCGGGTCTAAGCCGCCCGCCAGAGCACGCGAGCGCCCTCTAGGGGCGGCGACAAAAAGGGAGACACATTTTTAACACTGAGCTGCGCCTCCTTCTGTAGCTTCATGTACTAGCACAAGAGATATCAACAAAGCCCTCTGCAGCGCGCGACGATTCCCGTGATGCCACATGGCAATTACCAGTTACGTATTTTGTTTATAAATAAATTAGTTGCGTTTTGTGTTTTCATGGGTCATGGATATCGTCTGCTTTTCAGTTTGAACAAATATTTCAGTTATTGTCTGTGGATGCATACTTATTTTTTTCAAATGTACAAAGATAGAATGATTGCCGTTTTAATGACTAAAATGAGGCGAATTCGATAATTTAAAATTATTTATAAAAGAACTGTTCATTAAATTTCAGTACGTGAATTCAATGTGGGATTTTTTAAAAAATGTCAACACAGTGAAAATTTTATTAGAAAAAAAAAAAAAGAATGAGATGAACTCGGAAATTAAAGCCACATTTATCTTTTCACCCGTAGGTATATTTTTGTTTAATTACGTGTGCTTTATTGATTCTTATTTAGATTTTATATTTCTAGAATGTTCTTGTGCAGACGCACTTTTTTGTTATTGGATTATGTACGATTCTTTTTTTAAAATGATTAAATTGACACATTAAATTTTTTTTAATGCTCATCTCTCATTACATGCACATACAATAATTATGTTTAATATAAATATGTCATTCTCTGACGCGCAATTATTTTTGTCCGAAAAAATAAATTGACGGATAATAATTTTTAAAAAAAAGTTGATTAAAATTATTTTTAAAATCAACTAAAATCAATAGTGCATTTTTGGAACTGTTCTATAAATAGAGAGTTGTTTTCGTTATTGTAAGATGGTTTAAACTACGATCAAAGTTTAAAATTATTTTTACCTTCCAATTTCTAACATTTATAATTCTAATGCAAAAATTTATGGGCAAAACAAGAATTTGTGAGAGTTTGTTAAAATGAACTGAAATAGGCTGGCATTGACAGTTTCATTTTTTAAGATTTTATAGTTATATTCTTTAACACAATTTTTTTTTTACAACTTTTAACTACATGTCAGGGTTTATGTGCATAAATATCAAGTAAGCGAACAAATCCTGTATGTTTTCAAAGTGAAGAGAAAGTGTTATCAAGTATAATGTATATTAATAAATAACAAAATATTTTAACATAAATTTTACTTTCAAAGTAAGTCACCACTGTCGTAATATTTTTATAGCTATCGAACTTTGAACAAAGTTTTATTTCACGCACAGAGCTACATGTTTTTATTAGTTACTCTCCCTAATAGATACAGAATGTACGAGTAAAAATTTTAATTTTTCTTAATGGATGCAGAATACCTGAAATTTCTTCGGACTTTTAGAAATTTAAGTTCAATTTTGTCTATTATATGACAGTAGTGATGACTACCCCATTATGTTGGATTCTTTTAGTCGATTGGATGCTAATAATTAAATCTTGTTTTTAATATTTGCATTTTGGAATATTATATTTAATTTCTATGAAATGCCGAGCGTATTGAGTATTGTAGAAAGAATGTTAAAGAAATAAAGTGTTTTTTTTACTTCTTGTGGGAGAAAAAAAATATCTATAGTCTCTTTTAACGAAACTACCACGGGTTATTAACGTATAACTTACGTGACTTATCGTTGCTTACCTCTTTTTTTTACGCATTTTGGTACTTTTCTGTTTAACTGTTTACTGTTACTGGGTTTGGCGTGCTACCAAAATTATAACTCTCGACGCCGGACAACTTTTTTTTCTCCGGAGGACCTTTATTGAGGAACGTAATCCTACGTTAAAAAAAGTTTTCATTTTATAGATAGCAAACGTTTTTATTGACTTTAAACAAAATTCAATTTTCCTTTTAGGTAATTGTAAAGAAGTGGGTACCGCTTAGCGTGGTTTGGCAAAGTTTGCAAAATTTACCAAAATCACACTAAAAGATGGCAGTAACGGCAGCATAGTGGACAACAAAATTACGTGTTTATCTATATATATATAAAACAGTTCCGTAACTGACTGACAGATAACGCATACACCAAACCGCTGGACCTAAAGAGCTGAAATTTTGCATGGCTATTCTTCTTATAGTGTAGGGGTGCACTAAGAAAGATTTTTGAAAAAATTCTTCTTAGATTTTTTAAAATTAAATTTTTAAGCTGTTTTTGTAACATTCTTTAAAGTCTGCATTTAAAATAATAATCTGAGGGTTATAAAATTTATATCACGAGAAAGATCATAAAAATTCCTTTAAAATGAAATCTTTTTCGAATCTTTACCTCCATTTTCTGATTTTTGGTGAATTTTTAAAAATTAATTTTTAGAATTTAATTTATTAAATGCTGATGACGTGGTTTCTTTTCTTTTTGTGATACTTTAAATTAATTTTGCGTCACGTGCATAACAACGAAATAAATTGACAAAAAATTTTTTTTCTTTCTAATGCGGCAGACGATTGAACATTATCAAAAAAAAAATATTAAAATACAGTAAAAGAAATGTTCTTCAAACTGTACTATATTAACTGTACTATATTCTTTAGTATGTTCTATTAGATTTAACTTGAATATTTTCTTCTACATTATTTTGTCTATAAAAATATCCATTACGATTTTTTTATAAATAGATTTTTTTGATTTTTTTGGCATTAATTACATACATTGACAGTTGTATTTATTATAAATATATATATATATATATATTTTTTGCCTTAATTGCATACATTGACCGTTGTATTTAATTTGAATATACTCCGTAGCGAAGTACGGATTTTCAGCTAGTACAGAATATACAGTCAGTTTTTGGCAATTTAAATAGCATAAATATTTCAGAATAAATCCTAAGTTACAGTCTTGCTCCATTTATACATCGAGACTTGCGCAAGCATGGTTTGACGAAATGGGTGTTCAAAAAACTGGACTGGCCTTCTCAGAGCCCCAATCTAAATCCCATTGAACACCTTAGGGACGAATTAGAACGCAGTTGCGTAGCCAGCCAAATCGACCATCTTCACTGCCAGTACTCACTTCAGCTGTGATGGACGCCTTGAAGTCAATTCCTATGGACACCTATCAGAAACTGGTGGAAAATCTCCCCAGACGTCTGCAGATTGTCATCGATGCAAAAGGAGAATCAACATCATATTAATATATGCCGCCTGACTCTCCGAGTCTGTACCACTGGGCGTCCGGATACTTTTGGCCAGATAGTGTATATATATATATATATATATATATATATATATATATATAAATAAAATATAAAACACGGACTAACTGATCACTGTATCTCTGTAACTAGAAGGCCTAGGGAGGTTAAAATTTTGCCGTGTGGTTCCTCTGATGCCTGAGGTGCTCAATAAGAAAGATTTTTTTAAAACTCAACCTTTTAGAATGTTAAAATTAAAGCCTATTTCCCCCCCCCCCAAATAAAAAATCTTAAACACATATATAACATTGGATCACGGTTGTTAAATTATATGGTGAACTCCTCTGAGCAATTACAATACTTTAACATCTAAAGTTAATTTGGATTAAATTAATCAAATTACATAATTGATGGTAGTAATGTATTCCGTTTCGAAGAACGGGTATTGAGCCGGTAAAGTATATAATATACTTGATTCTTTTAACTCACAAAATTTCCTTTAATATTTAAAATTTTTCTTTGTAACATTTGAAAAAAGAAGGAAAGAGAAACATAAAATTAGTGCGATATTTGTCCTTTTTTTTTAAACTAATCCATCAGGTCTGGTTTGATGGAATTGGTTAGAATTCCTAGTGAATTTTAAAGATTCTCACCAGAAAATTTTCATCTAATTTTAATCTGCACGTGCTTCATCTTCGAAAATAGTTCGTTGGGAGCAGCGATGGCATGTGTAGGAGGAATTGTAAAATGAGGGATATTTTCCTTTTGGAAGATACGTCTTATAAAGTGAGGGATCTTGTAGAGCCGAATACAGTAATGGGGACTTGTAGATGCTCTTATGGTATGAATGGAAAAACATATGAAACTAGATCGGCCTTCAAAGACAATTGCAATGATTTTTTTGAAATTTTTAGCAAAAAATTTGCTCAAGAAAACTTAGAGCTCTCTTTTGGGGCTTTTTTCTTTAAATTTTATTAGTCAGGTTTCAAACTGAATCATCATCTCCGGTTTTACCACTTTTACCATAAAAATGGATTTGTTCCCTAAAAAATTTATCACCAAATTTACAATTTTTGACATAGCCCCCCCCCCCGAAAACGATTCTCTATAAAGTCCCCCCCCCCCCCCCCGCAATTCCTTCGAAGAATAGGAATATTTGGAACCTCAACATGGTTCATAATTGTTCACAGTTTTAAACCTCGTTTCTCGCATTGCAAAAGGCGTGCTCACTGAATGACGTTTCCCCGATTTGTAAATATCTGACACACCGTATGGAACGTGCAAAACCGCATCGGATAGGGCTTGACTGATTCGCGTGTTTGTTTGCATTCCTTCGCGATAAGCCCGACATCTTAATCCGACACGGCTCTATGACAACAATTTCCCATTAGCTGCGATAAGTCTTTGTTCTCGTATCACCTGAGCTGGAGTTCGAAGTCTATAACGCAAGGAAATTTCAATCATTTGGAGAGGGTCACTGTGCATATCAAATATGGAGGCGGTGGGTGGGGTTGCGGCATCCTCTCTTTTTTACTCAACTATTTCCTAAAAAAAAAAGTCTATTTTGCCAAAATTTCCCTGTTGGATGACTTATTTACAAAAACCAGGACCGGTCCGATTAGATGATGTGGCAAGGCAACCGACTCAGACGCCAAAATGAAATAAGTGCCAAAAGGAGAGTAATAAAAATGCGAAATTTTTAACGAAACGAAAAAATAGTACTTTTATCTGAAAATTAGAAATTGTCAAATTAAAAATTCTCAAATATAAGCAAATATTTAGGCTGATTTTTTTATAAATTGTTGAATTTGAGATCATGAGGAATAAATAAATTTTGAATGCATATTTTCAAACGTTGTTCTAGCTTTAAGGGCCTGTTCACATAAAATCCACCAGTGTCAACGTCAGGGCCTGTTCACATAGGAGTACGCACTTAAGAATTTGAATAAAAAGCAAGTAAAACATCAAAATGCAAATTCATGACTATTTAGTCGACAGCAGCGCGAGTATTTTCGGCTATAAAGATCGGTGCGGAATCTGTTGCGACTTCGCTTTACAGAAGAAAGGTCATCAGTCGCTTTTTTTCCACTGGAATGGCTACCTCGCTTCCCGGACGTAACCCATGTGACATTTTTCTGTGGGTCTAATGTCTCTTTAAAGTCTAATGTGTATCTTGGTGGAGTCTCGAACTCGGCGGCCCTAAAGGACAGCATATCCCGGACTTTCATGAACATGCCTGGTGTCGTGTTACGCTTGGCCGCTGAGAACGTAGTGTTCAGGATACAATGCGTCGTCCACCAGGACTGTGGTCACATTGAAGGAGGGAGAAGTGAATTTGCTGCATAAAGTGGTGTTGCAGGGAAATTTCTTTGTTATTCATTTGTCTACTTACAACTTTTTCGGTATTCATCCCTTATCTTTTTAGCTCGAAATACTGGCGCTGCTGTCGACTACATAGTCGTGAATGTGTATTTTGTTGCTTGCTTTTTATGCAAATTCTCGGGTGCGCCGAAAATAACAGCGCCATATCTTCCCATATCGGCGACTTTTGGAACTAATTTTTTTTTTTTCATGGAAGCTCTTTCCCATGTCCTCCTTAATCCCTCAATCAATTTTGGTAGAATTCCAGCTGATAGATCTCGTTACAGATGACTCTGAGTAGTGTCAGTTAAAAAAAAAATCACCCTGTATTTCAATACTTTAATGCTTTTGCTACCGGACTCCTATGTGAACAGGCCTTTAATCGTATTAAAATATATTTAACCAATTACAAACCTCCAAACAATTAGCCTCGAAACTGTTAAGGTCTGTGGTTGTCTTAAAATATGTCAATACGAGTAACGCTGACGCTGACGGATTCTATGTGAACAGGACCTTAGAATTCTACTAACATTACTTGTAACCGTAGCAGAAGCTGAGTGCCGTTTTACTAAACTGACAATTTTAGAAAATTATCTAAGAACAACAGTAACCCAAGAGCGATTGAATGATCTAGAAATAAATTCTATAGAAAAGGTGGTACCTGAAACAATGAAACCTGTCAGCTGCAGTTCTTTACGGAGTCTTCAGGATGAATAAAAATTTTAATAAACATAGATTTAAAGTTGGAACTACTAATTGTAACAGGTTCAATCAGAGAGGTTTTTAATGTCAAGAAGTAATAAAAACGGGGGATTACTTGAAGAAATATGACAATAAAATAAATTTAAAATTTATGTTTTGTTCACACATAGGGCCTGTTCACATAGAAATCCGGTAGCGGAAGCGTTAAAGTATTAAAATATATTTAACCAATGACAAACCTCCAAACGATTAGCAACGAAATTTTTAACGCCTATGATTGGTTTATTTCCGTCTCAGCATCGTCTTTCCTTCTACGCCTCCGCTACCGGACTCCTATGTGAACAGGCCCAAAGAGTATACACTCAAGAGCCAAAACATTATGACCACCTGACAATAACGAGTTGGCCCACCTTTGGCGCGCAACACAGCTTCAACCCGCCTTGGAATGGATGCCACAAGTCCTTGGTAGATGGCCGGAGACAGATTGTACCAAATGTTTAAGCAACGGTCACGCAAATCCGAGATATTGCGAATTGGTGGTCTTTGAACTCTGAGCTGCCGTCCCATGACATCCGAAATGTGTTCTATCGGATTGAGATCCGGTGAGTTAGGCGGACAGGACATTAACTGGAATGCACCATCATGTTCCTGGAACCACTCCAACACAATTTTAGCCTTGTGACACGGGGCGTTGTCCTGTTGGAACATTCCATTTCCAGCTGGAAAAACAGAGGCCGTGTAAGGGTGCAACTGGTTCGCAATGATGTTCAGATACCCTGTAACATTCATGGTCTGCTCTACCACAACCACGGGTCCCAGAGACGCCCAAGAGAACGTCCCCCAAAGCATAATACCGCCACCACCGGCCTGTGTATGACCTACTGTACATTGAGGGAGCAACAGTTCGCCTGGAAGACGGCGTATCCTGACACGGCCATCGGCGTGATGAATGACAAACCGTGATTCATCTGACCAGGCAACTCTCTCCCACCGATCCATGGACCAGTCGCGATGTTCCCGGGCCCAGCGCAGGCGCAGTTGGCGATGACGCTTGGTCAGCAGAGGCACACGAGTGGGACGTTTGCTGCGTAGCCCCATATTCAACAGTGTCCGCTGAACAGTGTGCTGCGATACTATTCTACTTGGCCCTGCATTGTATTGGGCTGTCAGCTGAGCCACTGTCTGGCTCCGGTTTTGCTTCACCATGCGAGACAGTCTCCGACGACCTTTTTCTTTGATAGCGTGTGGACGTCCAACACCATGTCGTCTACTGCTGGTTTCATCGTCATTCATCCACTTTGCATAAGTACTAACAACTGTAGGTCGCGAACAACCCACGAGTCGTGCAGTTTCGGAAATACTTGTTCCGAGCCTTCGAGCCATTACAATCTGCCCTCTATCAAAGTCGCTTAGATCCGCAGCCTTTCCCATCACACACAGAAGTAAGTGAAAGAATGATTCTTCAGACTCTCCAGCAGCAGTTAAATACCACTTCCACCTGATCACGTGCCTTCCACGTCATCCAGGCGAATTCATTGCAAAATGGTGGGGTGGTCATAATGTTTTGGCTCTTGAGTGTATATTATCACTCACACTTTGTTGTTGTTGTTCCTAAGCCCCCTGGACTAGAAAATGTTAGATTAGGTCTATGACGCTCTGTCGTGTGAGCAGAAGGGAGGTATCCTGATGTTCTGCTAACATGTTCACGGGGATACCCAAACAGTCCACAATATGGGAAGGATTCGCAGAGGCAGCAGAACAGGAACAAGGAGGAAAGACCTTAGTAGAGTTCTCAAAGGGCGTACTTTTTGTATGTCCACTCCGTAAACGAGCCTGGGCAGACTGTACCGCTCTCACAGCACTTTAAATTCGCTTGTATTGTGTTTGGCTACTTATAGAAATTTTAGTGTTTTTTTAAATGCATTTTTCATACAGTGGTACATTATAGCTGTAAGATGTAACAAATATCAACACATGTTGCTCCTACAATAAATTTCATTTACAGCATCAACACATTTACAACATAAAATTTCCAGCTGAAACCATTAAGATTATCTTCTTTCAGAGAATATTTTTTAGGCCAATGCGGAGGCACTTGTAATGAAACATTGGCCTATACTAAACCGCAATTTTACTGCCCATTTTATTATGGGGGCACCATATAGGCGGACAGCATTACCCCCTATGAAGGGACGACACGAACGGAAGCATTTTTCGTGGCGCCACGCCGGGATTCGATCTGAGCACCCTCAGCACCGTAAACCAGCGCGCTGTACCACAGGGCCCTCTTTCAGAGCCACAAGCCCTCTTTCAGAGAATATATTTCATACGAAAGCGTAAATGTTTAACTACTGTTGCCACTTATTTTAAATTGAACTCGGAGGAAAATGGAAATTTTTGTGTAATCCACAATCAGGATATCGTTCAAGTACTTTCTTTTTCTAATAATAGCTATATATACAAATATGAAACTTGTATTAAACAACATATTCCTATATTGCCTTACATTGCATTTTCTTCTCGGCAATTTCTCTTTCATTCTACATCTTTTGATCTGCATTGCGAATTATTTTTGCTGCTTTATCTTAAACTGATAACATAAACGGAATTGAGTATCCGCCCCGTCAGACACCTACAGTACTGTGCAAATTAATTGGGACAAGCTTCATTTTTCATAAAATTCGTCCTTCCCCAGGGATTTCCTGCCTGAAACCGGTTTCATCTGCATTTTGTTACGAAGGGAGGTTGGTCTTGACTAGTCTAAACTGGCTTGACTACGTGATCAGCACACGTAAAGCTTTTTCGCGTCAGTTGCATTTCAGCTGCTGTAAGAAGTTGTTGATTGTGTGAGTTGTCTTGTTCTCACGTGAATGAAAAAAAAATGGATGTCACTCCCAGGAAAAGGACTAGAATAATTGTTACCCTTAGTCAGCATACCTCTATCTGCTGCAGTTGGAGTTAGAAAATCCAGTGTTTCCAGGATTATTAATCAGCAAAATAAGTTTGGGACAGTTTCTCCAAAACGGAAAAGTTTGGGACCCAAGAAATGTGGACGCAAACTTAAGACAACACTTCGGACAGACGCATTTCTTGTATGAAATAGTAAAATGCATCCTCGCAAGACAAGTACAGATCTTCAAAGAGAATTATTGGCTACTGGTGTGAGCGTTGATTCATCGACAGTACGACGAAGGCTTATTGGAGCAGAGAGACGGGCAAGAGCACCAGTCCAAAAACAGTTATTATCACATGCAATGAAGATAAAACATTTGTATTGAGCCAGGAAATATCAATCCTGGACTGCACAAGACTGGAATAAGGTTGTATTATGAAACGAAATATTTTTTGTGCCAGGGTATCAACATTTGTCAAGCGAAGCGCTTGGAGAACCCATCAGGAAACAACATCTTAATCAAACAGTTAAGCACCCTCAAAAACAAATGTTTTGGGGTTATTTTACATCTGGAGGACCTGGTAACTTAGTACCAGTTGAAATGATGAACTCCAAAAAATACATTTCAATATTAGAAGACAAAGTTGTGCCTTTTATGCAAACGTTCGCTGGCTGTGTTTGTGTGTTTCAACAAGATCTTGCTCCATGCCATAATTCTAAGCTAATTTTTTCAAGAAAAGAAATTAACATCTTTGGATTGGCTCGGTAATTCTCCAGATGTAAATCCCATCGAAAATTTGGGGAGCATTGGGAAGAGACGTGTGAGTAAGATGGACTACTCAAACAAGAGAAAAATTATAGAGAATCTCATAAAAGTTTGGTTTCGTGATGACGACGTCAAAAATTTATGTTATAAATTAGTGGAATCCATGCATAAACGTGTACAGGATATCTTTAAAGCTGGAGGAGGACATATTTGCTACTAGATTGCTATACCATGCATGTAAGTGAAATTTTACTAATTAAACAACATAAGTTAAATTTTCTGTGTTTGTCCCAATTAATTTGCACAGTACTGTAAGAAGATGTCATAGTGCCAAAGCAATTCGCAACTGCGTAGTTTTATGCATTCAACTAGTTGACATCTTCAAGTCTAAAATATTGTTACTAGGGCACGTTTGAGAACTTGGTCTTAAGAAAGGGGAGAAATCTATTACTAGACAAAAATTTCCAGCGAAAATAACAGCAGCTACGGTCGTAGTACATTTTTTTTATTACTTTTATTTTCTTAAAATTTCTAATGACAAGTTTAAAGACAAGTGAACCGAGAAACACATAAAAAAAATTCAGGTAGTCTCTTCGAACGAAACTACGTCGGGTTATTAACTTAGGATACTTATCGTTGCTTACCTCTTTTGTATGTATGTCTATGTATATATATATATATATATATATATATATATATATAAATATATAATATATGTATGTATGTATGTATATATGTATGTATACATGTCAAAATTTTGACGCATTTTGGTACTTTTCTGTTTAACTGTTTACCGCTTGCCCAAGCGATACAGACTGGGTTTGGCGCGCTGCCCAAATTATAACTCGCGACGACGGACGGTTTTAGCGTCTGAAGTTTTGTTTTCCGGGGGACCGTTATGGAGGAACGTAATCCTACGTTAAAAAGAGAAGAAAATTATGACACAGCATCAAAAGTAGGCTACAGTAATAGTCTATGAACTCAATACGTCCCTGGCTTCCCAATAACGATCGGAAAGGGAAATCTCTTGGAGACCAGGACAGAGAAGTAGGTGAGTCTCACCCGTCATCTCCCAAAGATCGCAGAGCCCACAGAAAGGATCAGCGACGATTTTGAGGCGATACAGATATTTTGATTAACAACAAAAATTTAAGTCTAGTAAATTACACAACATTTTGGAGAGATTACTGTAATAACTAGCTAAAATAGTTTGAGGAAGTGTGTATATCACAGACTGAAATTCCATGTCACAGGGAAGAATTCGGTTAGGGAAATTTTCGAAATCGGTATACATGAAGTATGAGCCAAGTGAAAACCTACTGCGCCGTTTCAAAGAAGGATAATTTGGGAAATAATTCAAAGTAAAGCAGAAGTAGAGTACGATAATTGAATTAAAATTTCTCTGCTTCAAATGAAATTATTTACATATTGATACGAGAGCTGTTTGGAAGCTTATTATATTTACTTTGATAGTATATGTCCCCGTATGTCTGATGCGACCCAAAACTCATCATGGACAGTTAAAATTAGCGCTATATAGATCGATCGTCAGCTGAAGATTAAATCTGACATCTGGTTTTCGGCGGATACGGTAGATTCCATTCAGGGGGAGCTGAATGAAACATCCTCAAATGATTCCTCTGTAACGAAAATTCTCATCTGTGTTCCTTTCTTTCCATTGAGTGGACAATATTTCGTTCTTGGCATTATGCTCAACTACTCTGTACTGTAGGCCCGAGGCAGTCTCGTAGTAGCGCGTTGGCATCGGACGGAGGGTGCTCAGTTCGATTCCCGACGAGCACCATTAAATGCCGTCGAGTCTACTCCGGATGTGGGTACGTTAAATCCGTAGACAGGAAAGTCCTTCCATGTTGTCAGAGGGAGTGGAGAAGGTACGAGATCTCTAGATGTATATATATGAGCTGGGGGTGCTCGATCAAAATTAAGGTGGCACCTGGTTAGGTTGGACTCCGACCCTTGTGCACCTGTACCGGCCATTGTAAACCTGAGCCGCATTCCTTTGACCTGCAGCTATCTATGGATCTGGTTTGGCTGAGGGGGGGGGGGAGGTATAAATCATAACAACAACACAACGCTCTCTTATTACGTAGAATTATGCCATCTCAGCTAGGTCAATTTGGCACACTGCCAACAGTGATTCTGTCTACTTATAATACCAGCAGGAACTCTCATGGATTGTCCGGATATTTTGCGATAAAATTTTTATTTTCTTTTCGTACGTAACATCTCTAATCAAAAAATTTTCATTCTTAGTGAATTATATATATTTTTTTTGGAAAGGAAAGAAATGAGACTAATCAGTAACAACTAAATAAAACGTCTTACACAGCTGTAAAATATTAACACAGAACTATAGCGTATAGGCAGCTTTATCATCTTTTTAAAATTAGCTCCGTTGCAAAAATTAACCATAGCGCTCCAAACCAAACCAAACTTATCACCTTTTTTGAACAATATCGTCCATTTCAACCTAAAACTGGATGTCTGCATTAATTGAATAATCTTGCACAATCTTGCATAAATTGTTACAATATTTGCCGGTAATGGGACAATTACTGGGTTGAAAATCATCCTTCGAATTAAACCCCTCCCCCCCCCCAAAAAAACAAAAAAAAAAAACCACTCATTTACCCAAGCGGGAAAATCAAATGATGTGGTTAAGATCCCATAATAGAATACTATGCCGAAATAAAAACTAACAATCCATTCATCAGTTTGCCGTTTAACGAAATATTGTATTTGGTAATTTTACTACGCAAAAATTCATCAGACAGGTGTAAATCATAATGTCATGCTAATTTATTTGAATCCATACATCACTCTGGTTATATTTTCATAACCTGACATATTCACAGCTTCAGTCCTTTAGCAGAAATTTAAATTACCATTTCGCTAGCGACGATCATGCCTGAGGGTACTGTATACAAAAATACTTAAAATATATTTATAGTCGTAAAAACGTAAAATGCTTTTACGCGCAATTTAAATTCCTTAAGACAGAAAAATGGAATGAAGTTCATCTATCACATCGGAATTTACTGTCGACATATCACATTAATGGCTCACCAATGATTCATAAATAAAGATAGGTTGACAGGAATATTTAATGCAGATATCATCAAATTACTTAGCTAGTCCCCTATGAATCATTATACGACCGACCGATTTGAATATTTTTTGAGGGTGCGAAGAAATTTTTCAAATGTTTTAAAATAAGGTGTTAAAAGAACAGAAAAAAAATTATGTTCTTTCTATGGAGGATGTCATTTACTTCTCCAGTAGGAAGCAATTTCATTGAAGATAAGTGACTGAAAAAGTGCAGCGTTCAGAAAGCTGGGGACAAAGGTGTGACATATATTCTTTCTAGAAACAGCAGATCAAATTGCCTTGCGTCATACGTAAGACTGAAATTTGTCGTTGTTTGTCAGGAAAAAACAACATATCTATATATTTTTAAAAAAGGGCAAATGATTTTCTAACAAAGAGTAATCGGTTGTGTTTTATACGTATACTTAAATGGAGATCAGATTATTACAGTGACAGAAATGGATTATTTATTGCCTAAAGCTGCTAAATGTATTGAGAATAATAATACTCAATTTCCCCCTCCCCCCCCCCAAAAAAAAATTGTGTCAGTGAACATCTCCCTCTGTAGACCTTTTCTCAGCCTGTATCGCAAAAAATAATTAGCTAGTTGCAGATTTCAAAAGAAAATGTAGGAAACATACGTAGAGTTAAAAAAAATATGTCAAATTGATACAATTTCTTTTATTTGAACGCATGATTACCTATACGCAGTTTTTAAGAGCATTCTAAAAGTGTGATTAAAAATTGATGCATTTTAACATGGGGTGCATACATTGTGTATGTTGAATCCTCTTGCAGGTGTTATTAAATACTTTGTTTTGTTCAGCATTTAAAATTCAACAATACACGTCACTTTTTTTTGCCTACGTTGTCGTGAAAATTAGATACTGTGCGATAAGCTTGGCGACTACGATGTATTAATACGATACATTATCCATCTACAAATAAAAAGTTTTTGTTGTACTTGTATTGAAGAGATTTAAACCCATCTACTCACAGCTGGATGTTCATACTTGCGAAATTTCATTTTACTCTTGTATGTTATTTAACCCTTTAGCGGGCGCGCCCGTGTATAAAGTGCAACATTTTAATAATTTTGAAGGGTTTGTTTTTTTATGTAAGGTTTGAATGTTCTAAGCAGTTTCTATTTATAGCTACACCCTTTCTAATGCCGATCTGATTTTCTGACCCATGTATTCCTTTCCATTCATTTGTTTGTCGTGATTTAATCGCGGTAAACCAGCGATTATACAGGATTACAATCCGACAAAATCAGGAGTTGATGTAGTCGATCAAATGTCAAGCTATTACACGGTATCCTGTATATCACGAAGATGGACAATCTCCTATTTTTTAGGTTTTTGGACTAATAGGAATCAATTCGCAAGGTGTCCTTAGATCCAGCATACCGGACAGTTTTGAAATAAGGCGATTCTATTTGCATTCTTTGGCCTTTAATTATAAATATATCTCAATATTATCAACATTTTATATATTGTCATAAAACTCAGAATCATTATTTTCAATTTCAAAAGAAAAAGTTCATTACAAAAAGAATAATCTAATGCCGATCTGATTTTCTGACCCATGTATTCCTTTCCATTCATTTGTTTGTCGTGATTTAACCGCGGTAAACCAGCGATTATACAGGATTACAATCCGACAAAATCAGGAGTTGATGTAGTCGATCAAATGTCAAGCTATTACACGGTATCCTGTATATCACGAAGATGGACAATCTCATATTTTTTAGGTTTTTGGACTAATAGGAATCAATTTGCAAGGTGTCCTTAGATCCAGCACACCGGACAGTTTTGAAATAAGGCGATTCTATTTGCATTCTTTGGCCTTTAATTATAAATATATCTCAATATTATCAACATTTTATATCTTGTCATAAAACTCAGAATCATTATTTTCAATTTCAAAAGAAAAAGTTCATTACAAAAAGAATAATCAAGGTTGAAAGAGACATTGCACTTTGTGCCACGCGTGCCTGCTGGTGTTCCAAAAATTGGCACTCCCGTTGAAAGGTTAACCATAGATTTATTGATAAGTATGGAATTTAGAAGATTTTTGAAGGAAATTTATTAAAAATTCTGTGTATGTACTTAGTAATTGCTTCTATTTGTTTGTAGGTAAATCGAGCACAAAAGTTACTTCTATTAACCACATTTCCTGAACGTTATGATCATTTTTGAAACGTGACATAAGTGACAGAAAAAAAGAAGGAACAAGTCTCCCATTTCATGTTACTCCGAGGATTTTTTGATAACAAAAGAAATTATTTTCTTTTCTTTTGAATAAACAAATCACATTTTTAAAGTCCCATTCTCAGTTCCAGAATGATATCTCGAACACCCTATTGAAAAAAGTTTGATGGAATTAGCGTTTGATTAAACCTATTAATACATTATTCATTGTTTGCTTTCATTGTATTGTTCCAGTTTTTTTGCATGCTTTCAAGTGTTTTAAGGCTCCATTAAAATGCTACCTTTTGTTTTATGAAATGATTAATTGTTCTAATGGAAAGCAATGTCGTTAAATTCATCTGAGGAGGGGTGCAGACTTTATTCAGCGAAACTGAATCGATAAATTTGAGAAAAAAAATTCTTGGAAAGATAACAAAGCGTAAAAGAATTTGATAGCAGCACATTTTTTAAAATGACAGACGAGCTATATGCAGGCCTCTGGTGAATATTTGATGATAAAAATGAATTATGCTTAAATTATTGGATGAAATATTTGAATATTTTAACTATTACTTTGAATACTTTTTATTGACAGTGGATAATTTTTTGGTAGTAACAATGGATACCTTGATCGAAACCGAACTCTTTCTTTAGTTTACCCATGTCCACTAATGCATGAAAGGAGATGTTGGATAAAAATCAACTTCATACTAGCCAGCTGTTGACAATGGGAATTAATTTTTTTTATCATCCTCAAACTGAACACCAAATTTGACCTTTTGTTGCCTTGACAAAATTAAAATAAACTAGACCTCCCTTAATCTGTTTGCCCATTCCCTTTTGATAGGTTATAGAGAATTAAAGCTAATTCCTGTTTTACGCCAAAATGAAGATTTATTTCCTGTAGATTAACTAAATATTTCCTTCTCTTCCTGTTATAATGAGAATTCGAGATTAGAGTTAATTATTACTCATTTCTTTTAAGAATAAATTATCTGAGCTGAAAAAAGTGTTTCGGAATATATTTATACTTAAAAAATATTCGATAATTTTTCTTTCTTTTATCTCCTCTTGCAGCCACATTAAATGGCAAGTGCCATTTTTTAAAATGAAAATAAAGTATATCTTTCTGTTTATCAAATATTCCACTTTCAGCCGGTAGATGGCAGCCATAAAATTTGAAATAAACTTATCTTTCGTCAAAATTTATCAGACTATGAAAATGGTGAAGAATGGTTGTCGTTCTAATTAACTAACTTTTGCGTTATTTGTTCATTTTGTACTGAGACACTTTTTACCCTGTACGTGACATAAACCTTAGAGTTTACCTAGCATAAACTGTTGAAATTAGATTTCACATTGTTTAGTTTTGTACTTTTGGCAACACTCTTTCTCAGTTAGTTGTATCTAAGATGTTGTATGTAGCATCGTGTTTGTAACGTGCCCAATAAAACTACCTTAACCTGCAAGACCTGCTAGACATAAATAGATTTATCTCTTAATTTTACACAGGTTATGGGCCCAGTTATCTACGTTTTGGTAGTTGTTTAAGTGAAATTGATTTTGTTTTTATCGCTAAAGTGAAAATTACTTTCCGCGTGTGTTGCTCTAAGCCTAACGGTTATCGTCAACTAAGCCTAACTCTACGAACATTCTAAACATGAATAACCATTTGGAAGATCGAGAACTTTATAACGTGTGTATCTCCAGTGAGAACGTGGATTCCGTGATTGACCGGCTTGCAAGATCGGCAATTGTGAGTAGCGTCTCATCAAACGTAATAAAGGAAATCCTGAACTGTGAAACTGCTAAAGCGATGTGGGATAGACTAGCGGCATTATATGAGGACAATAATCCTAACAGATTTATATCCCTGAATCAAGAAATGTTTTCTACAAAGTTTGAAAACTGTAAAGATATGGCTGAATATATCGAAAAAATGCGGACAATCGGCATTAAAATGCGAACGATTTTACCAACCTATCCCGATCAGACTGTAGCTGCAAACATCCTAACCAATTTACCGTCATATTTCCGGCCCCTTACTATGGCTCTTGAAAATAGTGTGCAGCAATTGACTACCGATTTGGTGTGCGAAAAACTGATGGTAGAATATTCCAAGATGGGAAATCAGGGACAAAATGCCTTTGCAGTGAAGACATCTAACAGTGACAATTTCAAGTTCCCTGGAAAATGCAACTTATGTGGCAAGATAGGTCATAAAGCAAAATTTTGCAGATCTAAAGGAGGAAAAACAAATTTTAATCCTCATAAAAGAAATGAAACAAGGCATGACTTTGATTCAAAAAGAGAATCTCATACTAAAGTGAGAGAAGCATGGGTGCTATCAACACAGCCAGAAAGTTTTATTAATGAGCCTTGGATTGTGGACTCTGGAACTGATAGACACATGACATCTCACAGGGAGTGGTTAACAAATTTTGTTGAAGTAGCACCATGTCCTGTTATGACTGGTGGAGCTACACTCCATAGTACAGGTGAGGGTTCTGTAATTCTCAATGTGAAGAGACAAAATGAAATTGTTGAAATAACACTGAATAATGTACTGTATGTTCCAGGACTGACTGCCAATTTAATTTCAGTGAAGTATCTTGCAACTAAACTCAAGATACAAACAGTATTTGATGATACTTGTTGCAAACTAATTAAAAAGGGGACCAAAAGGGTTCTTGCAACTGGTACCGCTCGTGGTGACAACTTATACCACTTGGACATCATGCAAAACACAGCCATGATAACCGAAACTGTAAAACAAGAATCTATTAACCTCTGGCACAAACGACTTGCACATCTAAGCTATCCAAGTTTAGAAAGATTGAAATCCATGGCTACAGGGATTAATTTCCATGATGTAGGGGAAGATTGTGTTCCTTGCATAAAAGGGAAAACACATAGACAAAAATTCCCGAAACAGAAAGCAACAAGAGCTAAAGAGACACTTGAATTGATCCATTCAGATTTATGTGGACCAATGGAAGTTGAATCACATGGTGGTGCAAAGTATTTCCTAACACTAATTGATGACAAAACAAGGATGACTTTCATAACTTTTTTAAAAAGCAAAGATCAAGTGTACCAGAAATTCGTTGACTTCAAAAATTATATTGAAAAACAAACAGGGAAGAGTATTAAGGCCATCCGCAGTGACAGAGGCACTGAATATGTGAACTCTAAGATGGAAACATACCTTCAGAAAGAGGGTATTCATCATCAGAAAACAATTGCTCATACACCTGAGCAGAATGGTGTTGCAGAGCGCTGTAATCGCACACTTGTTGAACGTGCACGAGCAATGATAAATGAAGCTGGCCTCGATAAACGTTTTTGGGCTGAAGCTGTAAGTACAGCCAATTACTGTAAAAACCGAAGTCCTACAATTGCTGTAAATGGCAAAACTCCATTTGAAGCATGGACCAGCGAAAAACCGAATTTAAGCCACATGAAAATATTTGGTTGTAGAGCCTTCAGTCATATCCCAAAGTCACAACGTAAGAAATGGGATGATAAAGCAACAGAAATGATATTTGTTGGATACTCTATGGACAGTAAAGGCTACAGACTTATGAATCCAACATCATTTAAAGTCATTGAAGCTCGAGATGTTCAGTTTATTGAATCACAGAAGTGTACTCCTATTGATGAACCTAAAAGAGAACCAAACATTGAATTCTACAATGAAGGTTTGTTGTTCTCAATTAATGAGCCATCTCAAATCAGTTCATCTCCAGTAAGGGATTTAGGCATAAGTGATGATGCTGACTTACCTGATGCAAAAATATTCAGGAGTCTTCCCAAGAGGCGTCAAATGAAGATCTGCCCAGAAGATCAGCACGTGAAAGTAAGAAACCTGCTTACTTCAATGATTACCAGATACCGGACAAACTATACCAGTGCCATTTAATGATGTCAGCAGTGCCTTATGATAATATTGATCAGACAGGGAATGATATTCCATTGACTTACCAAGATGCTTTGAACCACAAAGATGCCTCAAAATGGAAAGGGGCAATTATGGAAGAGCTCAATGCACACAAAAAGAACCAGACATGGAATTTAGTAACTCTCCCTCCTGGTCATAAACCAATAAAGAACAAGTGGGTCTTTAAAATTAAGTGTAATTCTGATGGAGTTCCAGAACGTTATAAAGCTCGATTAGTAGCCAAGGGCTGTTCGCAGAAAGCTGGCATTGACTATACAGAGACATTTTCTCCAGTTGTACGTTACGACACACTCAGAGTTTTAATATCCTATGCAACGCTTTATGATTGGGATATTGACCATGTGGATGCAGTAGTCGCCTTTCTTCAAGGATCTATTGAAGAAGAAATATATATGGAATTACCAGAAGGTCTGGAGTTCTCCAAAGAAAGGGGAGAAGAAAGATTTGTTTGTCGACTCCAAAAGGGAATATATGGATTGAAGCAATCAGGACGTGCTTGGTATATGAAGCTAGACAACAGCCTTAGAGATTTAGGACTAACATGTGCATTAACATTTTGATTGCTGTGTCTATTTTTTGAACAAAGGTGCAGATATTTTACTTGTTGCAGTATATGTTGATGATTTACTCATCTTTACAAGTTCTTCTAAACTCCAGTGTTGGATTAAAGAAGAATTGTCAAAAAGATTTGAAATGAAAGATTTAGGGGAACTGAAATATTGTCTTGGCATCGAAATACAAAGAGATCGTGTAAAAGGTACCACCACTATGAATCAGTGCACATATATTGAAAATGTTCTTCAAAGATTTAACATGCAGGACTCGAACCCTCTATCTACCCCATTTTATATTAACCATAAATTATTTAAGTCAACCGAATATCAGGATACCCAGTTCTCTATTCATTACCAATCTGCAATTGGATGTTTGTTATATGCAGCAAAGGGAACCAGACCTGATATTGCCTATGTTGTTGGTTTACTTTATCAGCATTGCTCCAACCCCTCCAAGGAACATTGGGCTGCTGCCAAACGTGTTATGCGATACCTTCGCAAAACTGCAAAATTAAAATTATTAGAATTATTATTTTTTATTTTTTGAAGGTGATCAATTCGTGGCGTTTTTCATCGGGCGTTCAGATGTTAATGAAAGCTTTAAAAAGTGCCAAATTGTTGCTAATAGGTAAACAACCTTAGAAAGGTCTATGATTCTGTAACCTCTGACATTATTTTTCCAGAAATTGCTTACATTCAGGCACTACATGTTTTAGTGGACCGTAATGTTACAAATATGGCTATACTGTACAACGTTTTTACTGAACTGATGTTTTTGATAAAATCGAATGACCTTTTTTGATAAAATAATATGCAATGGATAGTTCTAAACTTCACTGACGACAAAACTTCCAAATAAAATATTTACATATGATATACTTTTCATATGACATACTTTTAGAAATCAAGATCGGCTTCCCCGTGTGCTTAAAAATCCTTATAAAAAATTTTTTTGGCACCCTTATAAATTCTTAACTTTTTACTAGAAACATTAAGAGACCTTATTAATCCTTAATCTTACAAACTATGGAACCGTAAAAAATAGAAAATTGCTATCAAAGAGCTTCAAATGTTTTACGAAATAGTGTTTTTTTCTCCTCAATCGATTTTGCGTTTTAGACTCCTTCCTGCTTGTATGCTTAAAATATGGTTAACTTATCTCTTATGTTTTATGTATTATGTGTTGCATTTGTTAACATTTTTTACAAAATAAAAATATATATCTTGTGAAATGTTATCAGGAAAATCAAATTATTGGAGAACATTAAATAGATGCCATTTTTATAATTTCATCAATTCAACGGCAGATGTAATTACTTAAAATGGTACTTAGTTTTAGATTACCCAAAGAGAGGTACTCTGCAAGAGGGAGATTTTTGATAAACGAAGGATTTTGCTTCAGTCTCAAAGCGGTATTTATCGTCTCTGTTGAAATATTTAAATCAGATATAATTTTGCTCTACGGTTTTATCCGAATCAGCACAAACACGCAGTATATTTTATACCGGACTTGACACGTAACGGACGTATTTGAGACCATAAATTCTTTTTTAGTGATATTTTTCGAGAAACTTTTTCTGGCCTACGAATGAAACTAGTATTTAAATACCAAAAAGTTGGAATCATATGAAACGTTGGAACTGATACTGTAGTACATGAATTTCTAAAATTATGAGGCTTCCATATCATAAGATGTATGCAGTAGAAAAAAATTCGTTACTTTTATGTGAAACAGTATTCTTGTGGAAAACATGTCAAAAATATTTGCTCATATATGACTTACAGGGAACTGGTGAAAAACACAGACGTAATCAACCCTTATTTAGTTTATTGTGGGATTAAAGAAGTGTTGAATACGTATTTGCTCACATACATAATCAACATTTCAATGAAATAAAGCATAAAAACATTTTGCTCTTGTAGGATCTGTCTTTTTAAACATTAATAGCTTGTTGATTACTATATTAACCAGGAATTCAGTCTTTAGCGTACTTGGTGGTCTTTAGTGTTCTTTTATAGAGTTTTAAAAATCGTTAGGTGCACGTTCATTCACACAGCTTAAACATTTCCATTATTTTTCATAGCGGACGATAATACTTCTACCTGATTAAAGGGGTCCGGGAAGCCCAATATCAACATTACACATAATTTCCTTGGCTGTACAATATTGTAGAACTTTTAGAATCAAATAACTCAAAACCCATATTTATACGATAATTACTTTGATTTATACAGCATATTTATGCTGTACTGTCTCTGCGTACCCAGCTGTATATCTGTACTTTAAGCCTATTTATCTGGGAATTTTTCGTATGTACTTTTTTTAAAGATATATCATTGCTGTTTCTTGCAAAGTATCGCTATAAATTGTTTGCATCGTTTTTTTACTCTATTTTTTAATGGTCTCTTGATATTGTATTATATATACGTATTTATGTAGTAGATCCAAAAAGCAGATGTGTTAAAACGAATATAAATCATTTTATGGAGTCGAATTTGTCTCATATTTGTCTATTATCCCATTTCATTACCAAATTTTTAAAATATTCAGTGGCACCAGCTTTATGCTGAAGTTTCATTTTAATTTTTTCTCTGTCTTTTCTTTTTCTCGCGACGTTCTACTATCATTACAGGCATAAAACAATTACTTTTCCGAGTATTATTATTATTATTTTCAAATTACTGCTCAAGCGTCAGGATTTTATCTCCTGACGCTTGCGCAATGTCCTGTCCCCGAATCCATAAATGTGTTCATCGTCGATCTCTGAGTAATTTGGAATAGACTAACTTAATATCAGATATTAGATCGATAACTCTGAAATTTCGAGTCTTTCCCTTCTCTCTCAGAACTTTAAAAGTCGTCTGGTCTTTTTAATGCATGCTGCAGACTGGGAATTATCGAATTATTATTAAAATAATAACATTAAGCATTTCGCGAAAAAGGCGAAAACTTTTATTTCACAGCATAAAATTTTGCTCTACTATAAAAATGTTTTGCTATTTTTTTTCAACGTTTTACTATCATTAGAGCGTACACTTCGTAGCCAGATTTTTATGATCATCTGTGTAGTGATTTATTTTACTGTTTTGTCATTTTAACTATATTTAAGCCATCTTGGACTGTCCGAAGCTGTTTCTAAGGACTTAAGGATCCTCACATACTTTCAATTGTGACGTAGTCTCGTCGAGTCGGGGTGACTTTAAAATGATATTGTTTTCATGCAAATGCTTCACTCTTCTATCTAACTACACATTTTAACGTACGATTACTTTCCTCCATAACGGTACTGCAAAAAGGAAAATTACAGATACTAAAACCGTCCGTCCTTCCTCGCGAGTTATAATTTTGTCAACGCGCCAAACCCAGTCTATCACTTGGACAAGTTAAACAGAAAAGTACCAAGATGCGTCAAAATTTTGACATACATATGAGGTGAAAGGCAAAGTGGTGAAAGGCAAAGTCACACATTTTCAACTTTTTTTATTTGAGGGTAAAAATGTAATATCCATGTTCAATTTATAGTGGTATTGCAAATAATTATTATTTGCAAAATTATAATAATTATTATGAATTATAGTTTGTTCAATTTATAGTGGAATTTTTTGTAGTTCTTGCAGTAAAATGCTTTGGATTTACACCACTAGACTCATTGGCTTACATCACTTTGCCTTTCACCACCTCATACATGTATATATATATGCATACGTACATATATATAGATGCATATATACATACAAAAGAGGTAAGCAACGATAAGTAATCCTACGTTAATTACCCGCGTAGTTTCGTTAGAAGAGACTACCTGAATTTTTTTGTTTTTGTCTATATCACATCTTGTTCTCAGCATTGTTCTCCAGTAGTACTTGACGCCATGGGTCTCTACAGCAATTTTATGTCGGTGGAATCAGAGAAGAAACGAAAAACCGACTGTCTAGAGGCAGGGGATAGTCCTGTCTACCCCATACCTTGGGTAGTTACTTTTCTCTTATCATACGAGTCCCGGGTGTTCCATTGGATTTTCTAAAAAAATAATAATTTTACGATTTACTACTCTCAAACATGTTAAAGGAGATTGACGTGGTCAAATGTAACTACAATTTATGTACTGCCAGGGGTTCAAAGGGAATTGAGTAAGATAAGGTTTTTAGCCTATATATGTATAAAACAGCTCCGTAACTGACTGGCTGACATACGTATAATGCACAGACCAAACCGCTGGACATAAAGGGCTGAAATTTTGCATTGCGATTCTTCTTATAGTGAAGGGGTGCGCTAAGAGAGATTTTTGAAAAATTCATCTTAGATTTTTTAAAATTAAATTTTTAAGCTGTTTTTGTAACATTCTTTAAAGTTTGCGTGCAAAATAATATTCCGAGGGTTATAAAATTTATATCACGGGAAAGATAAAAAAATTCCTTTAAAATGAAATCTTTTTCGAATATTTACCTTCATTTTCTGATTTTTGGAGAATTTTTAAAGATTAACTTTTAGAATTTAATTAATTTATTAAAAGTTGGTCACGTGGTTTCTTTTCTTTTAATTTTGCGTCACGTGCATAACAACGAAATGGACAAAAAAATTTCTTTTTCTTGCTAATGCGGCAGACGATTGGACACTATGCAAAAAAATATTAACATACAGTAAAAGAAATGTTCCTCAAACTGTACTATATTAACTGTACTATATTCTTTAGTACGTTCTATTAGATTTAATTTGAATATTTTCTTCTACATTATTTTGTCTATAAAAATATCCATTGCGATTGTTTTATAAATATCCATTGCGATTGTTTTATAAATATCTTTTTTCGTTTTTTTTACATCAAAAGCATACATTGATCTTTGTATTTATTATAAATATATATAAATGCATATTTTTGGCATTAATTGCATACATTGACCGTTGTATTTAATTTGAATGTACTCCGTAGCGAAGTACGGGTTTTCAGCTAGTCTCTATATATAAAACAGTTCGGTAACTGACTGACTGACTCATAGACTGACTGACATACAACGCACAGACCAAACCGCTGGACCTAAAGGGCTGAAAATTTGCACGTTTTCTCGTGATATAAAATTTATATCACGAGAAAGATCATAAAAATTCCTTTAATTTTCTGATTTTTGGGGAATTTTTAAAGATTAATTTTTAGAATTTAATTTATTAAATTCTGATCACGTGATTTCTTTTTCTGGTACTTTAAATTAATTTATCGTCATGTCCATAACAATGAAATAAACAAAAATATATTTTCTCCCTTGCTAATGCAACAGACAATTGGACATTATCCAAAAAAATATTAAAAAACAGTAAAAGATATGTTCCTCAAACTGTACTATATTAACTGTACTATCTTCTTTAGTATGTCCTATTAGATTTAATTTGAATATTTTCTTCTACATTATTTTGTCTATAAAAATATCCCTTACGATTTTTTTATAAATATATATATATATATATATATATATATATATATATTTATATATGTTTTAGCATTTATTGCATACATTGATCGTTGTATTTAATTTGAATGTACTCCGTAGCGAAGTGCTGGTTTTCAGCTAGTAGTCATATATGGGTTGAATTTTACTGAGTTACGCGCTTTGCTAGAGCGAATTAAACTATATTGGGGATCGCAATGAGTATTAATTGCTAATATTTGGTGACTGTTGTCACATATTTGCATAATATTATCATGCATCTCTTATTCCTCTGTGATGCCTTTAAAACCGGAAGTTTTTATGTTAAGGTCTCAATGGAAAGTTAGTGGTAAAAATAAGTTTATGCTGTTCAGTTTCTTCCATCCGTGAAAATTTATTTCAAATCCGAACATAATAAGTTTCTATTAAACTTTTAGTACTTTTGTCAATGTCGCTTCCCCATACGAGTGTCCCAATTTTGTATGAAATGTTCAAAGCACCTATCAACTATCTTTGTCGGCTAATCCTTTCAATGTTGCGTTAAAGGTCCAGTATTTCTATCAAGTTCATTTTGACACCTACAAGTCCCATATTTATATTAATCTTTTGATGCAATTTCCAAATTTCCTACAACACCTTAACGTCTCGGATTTACATAAAAGTTTCATTTTCTTCTTTCAACTTCACATCGGAGCTTTAACTTAACTGCTTTAACTGACTTCGAAGCATCTGTCACTTAAACCTGACACCCTATTTTAAAAGCTGTAGATTATAATCTAAATACTTCCTGAAACTTCTAGGAAGAATTTGTGTTCATGTTGCTTAGCAATATTTTGCCGAAGAAAATGAGGTAAAATGTATTTAATGTTACAAATATTATCATTTTTGTTCGGTAAAAGCGAGCAGCCGTAAAGAGATATCACGGGCAGGTAGTAATTTGAATATTAGTGGGGAAAAGGTTTTACCTCAAGCGATCAAATTAGTAGTGAGAAAACTTAAGCGAAGGCAGAGATATTGAGGGGATTAGAATGAAGCGATTATTTCTTAAAATAAGTTTGAGAGTCCGGAGGTAAGGTTTAAAGTCCCAGTCAATTTTTAATAAATCCCAGGTTTAAGGGGAATCCTGGAAAACTTCTTCATCTTTGCTACGTTTATTCTACTTATAAATTTAGTAAAGTCAGAACAAATATGCGATTTCATTTAAAATCTGAAAATCTGAGTTTAAAGGAACATGAACGCAGTTATTTAATCTATATATATATAAAATAGTTCTGTAACTGACTGAGCGATTGACTGACTGACTGACAGATAACGCACAGATCAAACCGCTGGACCTAAAGAGCTGAAAATTTTCATGGCGATTCTTCTTATAGTGTAGGGGTGTGATAAGAAAGATTTTTGAAAAATTCTTAGATTTTTTAAAAATTTAATTTTTAAGCTGTAACATTCTTTAAAGTTTGCATTTAAGATAATAATTTGAGGGTTATAAAATTTATATTACGAGAAAGATCATGAAAATTCAATTAAAATGAAATCTTTTTCGAATCTTTACCTCCATTTTCTGATTTTTGGTGAATTTTTAAAGATTAATTTTTAGAATTTAGTTTATTAAATGCTGATCACGTGGTTTCTTTTTTTGTGATACTTTAATTTAATTTTGCGTCACGTGCATAACAACGAAATAAATTGACAAAAAAAATTAAAATACGGTAAAAGATAAAATTTAACCTCTAGACTAATTGAGATGGAATTTTTTAAAGAATTTAATTCAAATTAGTATGTTTTATGGATATTAAACATACAAATTAATTGCATACATTGACCGTTGTATTTAATATGAATGTACTCCATAGCGAAGCACGGGTATTAAGTTAGTTAAATATAACAAAACGGAATAAACAGCATTCATAGAGGTACATTATTCAGGATTTGCTAATAAGAGCATTTGAAGAGCTAAGTTTTGTTTATCTTTTTTAAGAGTTTCAGTGATCGGCGAGAGGCCAAGCCATTTGATCGGGGAAGGTGCCGTTGACAGTGGCTTGTTCTCTATCACCCAGAAATGACCATGTGGCCATGGTAAGTTAAATCTGGATCGTCGAAAGAATATATGTGGAGTAGAGAACTATATAATTCTTTGAGATATACCTCTTTGAAAACACTAATGGCGGCTGTTGCACGAAAAATATCTCTTGGCTGCAATGTCCTCCAAATTCTGAAATTTGCCTCTGAAGGTGCGGGGTCAAGTGTATCAGTTTCGTCACTTGACTCAGTTCTAAATTATGGGACCGGCTTGTAGGGGGTAGTGCTGGCCACCTATACGGTGCCCCCTTAAATGAATGGCCAGCAGTCTCGCGGTGTACATACAGGCAAATGTCTACCCCCAAGTGCCACCGCGTACGAAAAAAAACCTCTTTGAAAACGTTCAAAGTCCGGTAGATAGTAGACCCTTGCTAAGTAGAATAACTGTTAGGGAGAAATACATCAAATGAAAGAAACGAGAAAATGAAAGAACAAAGTTTATATTGACAAAAGAGTTGGCAAAAGATTGACAAGAGAGATTTTGGATTTCTTTATAACTATTCTTGGCTTTAAAAAAATAGTGTTTTTCTGTTAAAGGCACTAAAAGTAAAGTTATCTTCATAAAATTTTAATATCAAAAATTCATTTGTACTTAAATGTTTCTCCCGTTTAAGCTTTATGGAGGTATTTTCAAAAGAACTGTGTAGATAGAAAAAAAAAAATTTAAAAGAAATTTCTCACTTCTAACCGCTAAATTTTGACCACTCGTCTAACATAATCATTTTTCAACATAAGATTTCTAATAATCAATATTTTGCTTTAAAAGTGGTTGAAAGTAGGGTTTTCGACTTTGAGCAACTTTTTTAAAACCCGGGTTTCGGGTTTGACGGTTTTTTTTTAAATTTAAAACCCGGGTTTTCCCGGGTTTACTTGGTTGGTTCCAGGGGGTCAATAGCAAAGAACTAAAACAATAAATAATTTATTAGAAGCATTTAATTTATTTCAGAATTTCAAATATAAAAAATAACAGTAAATAAATTTAATGTTATTAAACATATACATATATGTATAACATAAATAAAAGTGGTGCAAATATATCATATTTTATAAAACTGCCTTACAACCATCATTGCACTCAACGTATCATCATTGAGTCGTCTTTTGAGTTTATTAGCAAAGAGACCCATTACAGAAAATGCTCATTCTGCTTCCACCGAAGTTGGTCGAATTGTTGTTAAAGACCTGAAAAGTTTATCTAGCATTTCAGGTTGGCCTTTTTGTTGCCCGAAACAACTCAATTTCTTTTCTTATGATATATGAACCAGATTTTGATTTTTTATGATTTTCCTTATTATCATTCTCCTGCATAAACATACTAAGCTCATCAGATAGGGACATTTGTTTAGTACAAGCACCAATACTCGTAGCATCATCTTCAATTCCATCTTTAACTCCCACCTCAACTGCTGCTTCTCGTTCAGACTCTGACCCATTATCATTTACGTTGAATAATCGTTTTATTGAGGTTGTTGCCAGATCAAATATTTTGTTTTTAAAACTTTTAATACCAAATTCATCATATGATTGGTCTTGGTTCCAAATTAAGGAATATAATTGGTATTCTACTGTATCAGATAAATAACTAATTCCCCGTTTTTATATTAAAAATTCCCCAGGTTTCGGGTTCATAAAATCTTTGAAAAACCCGGGTTTTCGGGTTCGGGGAAACCCGGGTCAAAAACCTTAGTTGAAAGTAAGGCCATATCGGATAAATTAGGTTAACTAGTAATATCACCTGTCTCTAGAAGCAAATTTCCGAGTACTAGCACTGAAAAGAAATCACTGTAGCTAAGGCCGACTGATGGAAATGATCCAAGATGGACAGCTATGAAAAAATATGAAATAAATTTCCAGTGAAAATTTTGAGAATTTCTGAAAAAAGTAAAAGAATTTAGGGCAATATCTTACATTGCTAGCCTTAATGAATTGCGGAGGGACTCTAAATATGAACTGTAAATATAAATCGGTATGAACTTTTTATAGGAGTTTGGGATGATTATTGTGAATATTTTAGGTATGTAGAGACCTTTGAATTGTTCAAAAGTACTTTTATGGAGTCAATATATATATCGATTTTATTTCTAGCCAAATTTTTATGTACACACTTATGGATAATTTTCTAAAAAAATCAATAAAAATCTTATCTTGAGTATTTGTTTTTACAACAAAAATACTTTTTAAAATCTTATTTTAAGTTCTATTACTTTTTTAGAACGTTTTGTAAGCTTAAAGAGCAAATTTTAGGTTTCATTACGTTTTTGTAAAATTTAGTTATCTTAATGACTTTTGTGACTTTTATGAAAATTTACTTTTGAGACACATAAGATATTTAATGTTTTCTTTGGCTATATTCACATTTGTTAAATTTACTCAGCTACATGACTTATATGGAACAGATATTCACTTTTCAAAACATAGCATGAACCTTAAAAAACGTTTCTGAATGCAAACTTATTAATCACTAGCGGCACGTCCCGACTTTGTCCGGGTTGAACAAAATATTGTACCAATAAATTTCCAGTTGATAGCCAATAAATTGTAAATATTTTTTTACCTTAAATGTCCAATAAAAAGCGTAGTTCCAAATGTAGTTTTCTTCAATAAACCCTTTAACGTTGCCAGTTTCAAAAATCCTTTTTGTATTTATCAATACCTCCTCTACTTGAATCTTAAAAATATTAAACCTTTTCCTTACGGGGTGGGATAGCATATATCCGAAGCACATACTCTCGAAAAATACGGTGTGATGTCGGCAATGATATAGTCTCGAATTCCACTTCGTTGTGACTTTCCTAACGTCTTTGCCCCCAAAGAATAATTGGGTGACATTCTGGGAACGGATGGTGAATCTTGCCGAAAAGGACTGAATAATAATATTTTGTCGTTCTAGCTAGAGGCTATTTCTTTTCAGGCGAGAGACATCAGAAGGGCGGTTCACCCGCGGTTCATCCATTTTCAGCCTTTTGAGAGATGAAAGAGGCACGGAGTGCCGATGAACTACTATTGAAATTCTTCTTCAATAGTAAAAAAGCAATAAGAAAGCAATTAACCACTCTTTCCCCTGACCCCCCACGCTGAATGTCCCCCACGTAAAATGGGGATAGGAAGTAGATAACATTTTCCCGTTGTAAAGAGCGATTTCGAAAAACGGACCCCGTAAGCTAAAGGGTGTTGCTATGGTTACTTGACTGCGGTTGACAAAGGAAAAGATGTAAGGTACATTTTAATGTACAAAAGTTGTACATTACACTCCACATACAAAATCTACTCTCTCTCTTTGTATATTATTATAGAAGTATAGATAGATGATCAGATATACATAATATATAGCCTATGTTCATCGGGAATAATGTACCTTTCAAACAGTGAAAGAATTTTTCAAATAGGTGCAGTGGTTCCGGAGATTACCCTCCACGTACAAAATCGCTCTCTCTTTATATATAAGTATAGATGATCAGATATACATAATATATAGCCTATGTCCATCGGGAATAATGTACCTTTTAAACAGTGAAAGAATTTTTCAAATAGGTGCAGTGGTTCTGGAGATTACCCTCCACGTACAAAATCGCTCTCTTTTTATATATAAGTATAGATAAAGAATTTGAAGAAAATTTTAAGTGTAGCAAAGCACAGAAAAATTTCTTATTGAGAAATGTAGAACAACTCTTTCTTTATAAAAACTTATATATTTTTTAACGAAAAAAACCATTCTTGACCCATATTCACTTGATTACAACATTTAGACATTTTCTCTCTATTTCTGCATTTATTTTCATGTGATTTTCTTTAGAGATGTTTCTCAAACTCTTAGATTTGCTACGTAAATTCGTATTTAATTGAAATTCAAGATGAACTTTTAATTTTTGATGTACAATGCAAGCACAAAAACTATCGTTTCTAATATCTTCTTATGAACGAACTCTTAAAAGAAATGTCAAATATTAGCAATGTATAAATGCTCATAAATTTAGTTTGTTCCCGATACGTTTTTCTTAGAAGTATTTTCTTATGGAAGCAATTAGTGCTATCATTCCACAATTGGGTTTCATTGTCAAAAAGTGATGCATATTTAATTCGTCAAAAATTTCTGAATTATTGCCTTTAAAGAAACATCAGCTGAAACGTTCCCAGATACTTGATTTTTTCTTGTTTGCATGGCAAAAGTATAATTAAATACGTCACATGAATTGCTCTTATCTCCAACAATATTTTTGAGCTGATTTTCAGGAGCCTTATCGTTAACCGAAACTTTTTACACGAAGCTTGTTAAAATTAACTGGATCATCTAAATCACAATTATGACAGTTCAAAAAGTATAATGGAGGTCAAAATCAGAATGGAAATTACAGAACAGTGTTACTTGAGAAGAAATAGTGAACATTAAATTTGTTTATGAGAAAAAATAGCATAGATTGAAATAAAAAGTAGGAAATTATGACTCTTAAAATATCATTTAAAAAAAATCAAAGAATGTTTGAAACCATAATTTAGAAAGGAGATTTTTTGAAGGTGTTTTACGCCTTAGTACCCTTAACAAGTATCACGTTTACTGCATTTATCAGGGCATTGGAACTTAAGGGAGTTTTAAATATTGTTTTCGGTATTTTTATGTGTTGCTTAGCAATTTTATAGGAATTATATACAAACTTATAAAAAATAAATTGACAGATCGTTTGACGATCCAATGTATTTAACCAGTTTTGAGTGTTAAGCAATAATAAATAATTTGTTGCCTAGAGAGTTGATTAAAATTTCTGAAAGCGTGGGCAGCCACGGAAATTTGCTATTGGGACAGTATAAGGTGATTTCAAGTTCGCTTCTTCGCATGAGGACTAATGTAAAGGTAGAAGTTGTTTTACAGGCATAGAAGAACTAGCAGATTTGACTTGAGTTTTCGTATACCCTAAGAGGAAAATACTTAGTAATTAATGAATTTCTTTTCTCATCTACATTTTGCTGTGATTTATAACTTGAAAGACCTATAATACATTAGATCTTCAAAACTAATATTAAATTCACGGAATATGTCATTTTGACAGATTGTAGATTTCATCTTTAAAGTGACAGAAGCCATAAACATAGCTTTCTGATATGTAGCATTCATACTGAATTTACGGAATCTCTTCTTTTGATGGATTTTATATTTCATACTTAAAGTGACAGACGTCATAAGTTTAAATTTCAGTAACTTGTATGGATTTATAGTAATGTATTTATATGAATAAGATCCGAATTTATATTTCTAAATTCGAACATTTGTGCTAGTATGCCAATTTTCCAGACTTCCATTAAACAGTCAGATTAGTTAACTTCACAGTTTTATTGTAATAAACGGGATTTATTCCTAAAACTACAAGTGAGAACATTGGAAACCACTACAAAATCTAGGAGTCAAAATTGTGAAAATGCCCTTTTGATTTAGAGTGATGGGAGAATCAAATGCTCTAATTCGCTCTATTTGATGCAAATACCAACCAAGTGCAGATGCACTTAACTTTCATAACATTTGAATGGTGTCATATCTAGAACAGCAAAGTTATAATTTCGACGTACAGCTTGTGAATAATTGAAAAGTGTTGTTTACCAGCGAAAAGTACTTTTGCTATATGTACGGCTAATTTTATCGTTCGAACGGAAATATCAGCTTTCACTGTAATTTGAAAATATATTTTCAAAAATACTTGCTTTCCTTTTTATTTTCAAGTAATTAATTAAATGAGGCTATTACAGTCTACTATAAAGAGGATTAAAACAAAATAACTAGTATAAATGAAAACTCTTCTAGCTCCCTTCTGATGTAAATTAGAGACGATGCGAAAGTCAGAACAGAGAAATGCGAGAATTTGGCTGAATAAATCTACGTCAATAAAATATATTGATTTAAAATTACACGAAGAAATGTTAAAATGAATAAAAAAAACCCTCAGAATTTCAACGTATCCGTCAATATAGTAAAAATATGTGTTCAAATAAAGTATGTAAATATAAAGTTAAAAGTAAAGAAACTTAAAAAAATAATAGAGGAAATTCGTTTTCGGGAAATGAAAACACAAACGTTTAATTTAAGAAACTCCCATTCAACGAAATCTGTTAAAAGAAATTTTCTTCAGAACGTTGACTTTGAACAACATTTTTGTGCAAATATATTTTCTTATTACGAATAACAATTTCATTATTACAACTTTTTCATTGACCAGCAAAAATTTTGAATTTTTTTGTAACTTTTTGTGAATTTAAAAATTTTACCATACAATTTCAACTAACATTTTTTTTTACTGTTTAGCAATGCAGAACAAAAACAAAATGTGCGAAATTTTACAATTTATCACTTTTAAATTTTCAGGAACTTCTTAATAAGTGTCTGTTACTTTGACATTATTTGTTTTAAACTTTGTTTCTTATGAACTTCCAGAAATATGCATAAACATAATGATTTTAATTATATTAATTGTTACTCGTATAGTGCTATTTTAAATAATTTGTGTCGTTACTTTGCGAAGACAATCAAGGACAGTTGAAGGCCTAAAATACAAGCCGTGAGTGTTGAAGATTGCAAGAGTTAAGAATATACAGCCTACCCCGAGTTGAATAAAGCTTTTAATACGGTGAGCTCCATTTCTGCGTCATTAATAGTTCGTATTTTAACAGTGGAAAAGAATAGGAAAGATTGATTCCCAGATTGAGAATAGAGTGATTACAATTAGCTCCTAACGTAAATTGAGTAATTTTTTGACTGAGATACAGGGTGCGGCAGAATGGACCCAGAAGGAATGGGCTCACATTTCAGGTCATTGGTAAAGGAGTGGGGAGGGAGAGTAGGGTGGTTCGGGAGGTGGCAACAGTTCGGGCTGATTTTCTGGTTGTCAGTAGACATTATGAATGGGTCTGGTGAACATTGCGGTTTCGTTATCAAGGCGTTATTTAAAACCGAGCAATTTGTTGCTGTTGTTGTTGTTGTTGTTGTTGATCCCTGTCATCCAGCAGAGCTAGATTAGGTCCATGATACAGCACACTCTCAAGAAGTCAATGACCAACAATGACCGCTCTAGAAGATCTCCAGTTTCAAGTCCCAAGCAGACAAGGATATGATCCTGAGTGGCTTGGCCTTTGGAACATTTGGTACAAATTGGAAAAACATTTTCTTTGTCGGTATAAGTCAATGTTCTGAGGAGGCAACTACGAAAGCAGATTATTGTAGTTGCTCCTGTCTGCTGTACAGAGGAACAGAGAACCACCAGGGCAGTAACTCTGGTACCAATGGTGCACGGGGGGGGGGTCAATATTTTCCCACAAAACATAAAATTAAAAAAAAAACTTAAAGTCCGACGAAGATGAGACAAGTCTTACTTTGGTCCCCCCATTTTTCTGCATCCATTGGTATCGCTCTCGACCCCATACTTCCAGCGGCTTCGGAGGAGATGACGTGACAAGCTTTTCACAGCGGCAGCGGCAGTTACTTTTTTTTAGAATAGAGAGATATTGTTTGTTACGTGTCACGCTTAGACTTTGTCTCCAATAGAAAGCTTCTCTTCAGTTTCACTGAGATTTAGTAGGATGTTGGTAATGATTACAATGAGATTTTTAGGCTTCAGCTATGGTTGGTGGATCCTAATACAACATTAGTTTATTAAAAAATTATTTATATACTGTATCTGTTAAATTTGGAGTAGATTACTAATTAGTAGCACCTGTACTTTAGCAAAACACATTATTTCTATCAACACAATTAGAAGTTATGACAAATAACGACCAATATCCCCCTCCCCTTCTCTTCATGACAAAAAGGATTCATCGTAAAAATAAATAAGTAATTGTGGCGAATTCCCATTGACAACCTAATCGCACCAAACTCAAAATCTCAACCTTCGCATTCAGTTCCGCTCAACATACTTTATCGGCAGTTAACATACAAAACCGAACTGGGAACAAAGAAGAGCAGATTTGAATTGCGTCTTATCAGGGAATACGAAGGCAATTTTAATGTATCAGATATCCCTCCCCCATGTTTTCCATTGTCTTTCGTAAGTATATCAGCAGTAAGAAAGGAAGTCGCAACCTTCGGTTCTACCTTAGCTCTTTTGAGGCTGTAAGATCGTTTTGCAAACAAGATTGACGTAAAAGTACAGGCGAGCAGTTATCTAGGAAACGATGATTGGATATCTTTTTTGGGCTGATTAAAAACGTAAGGCTTAAAGTGAAGTTCAAGCTCATTTCAGTTTCGGCTTTCTGAGCTCGATCGTAATGTTTTTATCTCTAAACATTAGTTGTTGAGAGATTAGTACAATTAGAGGAAAATGTTTTTTTCAAATATTTTCTTATAACTAGCCGCTGCGCGACCAGCATGGTCGCTTTTAGTTTTATATTTTCCTTTGCAAAACAACTCAAATGAAAGTAACATATGTAAGGAATGTTATCATTACCTGTCATCATAAATATACGTTGTTAAGGGGTATTCTCTATAAGGCTGATTCTAAATCATCATGATTAAAAAATGTGAATTTCCATTACTTCAGAACAGAGTTAATGATAAGACTGAGAAACCCAACACCAATAATTTTAAAAGTTACATCCGTCTCTATATGTACTATTTTTCAAAATTAAGATATCTACACTTTATCATTACATCCAATAAGAAATTGTTGGGGAAAAATTTTTTCACATAAAAAATGGAGTAAAAATTCAGCAAGTACTAAAATAATTAGTGTGGATTACATCACTCTATGTATGTACTATTATTCCTAATTCCGATATCTACACTAATCATATCAAATAATAAATTGTTGGGAAAATTTCTTCACTTATAAAATGGAATAAAAATTCAGCAAAAACTGAAAAAAGTGTAGAAAATTAACTATTACTGGCTCTCGGTTGCTATGCCGGCGACGGTTAAGCCTAACTTCTCGATCATTTATTCTCTCTCGTAATGAATTATTTCTTCTTCACCTTCTTTCTTGAGACTATTTCCAATTTTCACTTGATCGTGCAGCTCGCTTTCTAGCATTCATTCTTGATTTCAATGCGTAAATCCATGTTGACACGCGGTTGCAAATTGCGGACGGCTGTTAATGTTTACATCCGGTAGTTGCAGCCGTTGCCATTTGGAGTGTAGAAATATCGTCGATTTTTGTGCCGCATACCTACGCGTTTTATATATATAGATAGATGGAAAAGTGCTCGTTATAAGGTTTTACTTTTGGTTTTCGCATGACATTCAGAGGAAAAAAAATCCTAAACGAAATAAACACTTGATGAGGAAAGTTTTTAAGAACTCTTCACATTGCTAAAGTAGCTAAATTTTTGTTTCCAACGCGGCGGGCACTTTGTCTATTACGACATTCGACCCACCGCGAATTTGTTGGTTTCTTTATCATGGGAGCACCCTATAGGTGAGTTAAGGTAATTCCCTAATCTCAGCATTGCCCTCGGATCGAACCCACAACCTAGCGGTAGAGGCATCAGAGATCGCCAGTGGGTCAACCCACTTCGCCAGCGTAACACAGTAGTTCGAGGACTTATCTGCAGATCGGAAGGTTCGGGTTCAACCCCAGCTCTAAGAGTAGAACGTTTAATATTATAATATTTAATCGACTGGGTTTTAAATCTGATGAAGGGGTAGATATATATTATATTATGAATATACATATATTCACATTATTTCAGAATGACTTCTGCGTTGATAAAGCTGAAAACGTATAAATATTTTTAAATAAATAGATTCTTTGTACGTTACACAAAAATTAATTTCTATGGGTAATAATTCTAATCCTTCTGTTAAAGGGGAGGGGGCTTAAATATGAAATTATGATTATGTTAAGGCTTTTAAAATCCCTTTTATAACTCAATTTGCTCTTGCATTAGGTTCTAAATATTCGACTCCTTAAAAATTCACTTGTATGCAGGTCGATAGTAATTACCAATAGCTGGCGGTGACAGTGGACTTTAAAGGATGTGAGATAGAATACACACACACACACACAAATATACATACATACATACATACATACATACATACTTATATATATATATATATATATATATATATATATATATATATATATATATATATATATATATATATATATATATATATCTATGTATGTATGTATGTACGTATGTATGTATTTAATTCAGATGGAATATATTTTATAGCAGTCGTTTCCTTTTTACTACCCTTTCTAAATATTTCTTAGCTCTTTAAAAGTACTTACTATTTAGTACTTTTTATCGATTTTTTATCATCATTTTTAACGTCTTGTCTGAGATTCAGTGGTTTTACACTTAAAATATAAGTATTGGTTTTTAGGTTTCTTCCAGGTTTAGGTGTTATCTTTTTGCTGGTGTTTAGGCTCTAAGTTTTCTTGTTTTGAAACTTTACTGCTATTTATTCTTTATTTTCCAAATTCCTTTTAAAAAATTATTCTCTTTGAGTAATTGCAATTTTTCTTACTTTATACTATATTCCGTTTTGCATTTAAAAAATCCTTTATCTTCACTTTTCGGAAGTAAATTCTAGATATGTTAAAAGAACAGATATCTGATTATGAAGTCATTGATTTTTATTGAGTGCCGAGTTTTTGGAGATATTTATTGACTTCATATCGTATATTTTTCACCGTCCATACCTCTTACTTACTTTTCTTTAAAACATGCGTGGATTTGAAAATTCGCTAAAGTATGGAGGAGGGGAGAATTTATAATTCTGTCGAAGATGCCTTTACATCTTTTCATTAAAAGTGTTTTGTCTACCTATTAACAAGAGCGATTTTCTGGAGGCTATTAAGATAATTGACAATTTAAAGCTTAAGAGAAGAAGATTAAGATTATTTTAAGGGTGTGACTGGGTTTCAGAATTAAAGAAGAGGTAATGTGTAGGATAAATTTAGTTGGTATAGAATTAAGAGATGATATGAACGCTTGTTGAGATCTCATCCTTTGTCGTAAATAATGCAGAAGTCGGAATTCAAAGTCAATACAAAAAAAGATAACTCATTATAGTTGGATGACATTGCACACGAACTCAAACTTATATATATAATATATAGTTTTGAGCTTATATTATAGTTTCGTTTTAATTTTCTCTTTTTCTTTGATCAACACTTCTTAATTTAACACCCTTTTCTGTTTTATTATGACCCTTCTTTTCAATTTTCTTGAAAGTATTCCTCTGGTTTCAGACTACTCGGGCTTTTGCAGTTATAGCACTACTTTCTCAAGTGCAAAGGCTTTTCCATTTCCGATTCCATCATATAAAAATTACTTTTAGGCTCAGGAAAGTAGTATTTGTACCTATGTATGTCAAATTATCCTTGTATTTTCCGTTCGTAGATAAAAATACAACTTAAAATTAAAACGCAACTTAATTCCAACTTCCCTCTAGACCCGAGGTTTCTAACCTGTGAGGTGTGACTCCCAGGGGAGGCGCTAAAACTTTTTAATAAAAAATCAATGTTCATACCATAATATCTATAAATAAACGAATAAACCATAATATCTATTAATAGACGAATTTGAGTTGACAACCATCGAAAAAGAAAAATTGATGAAATTGTCATGCGATAGCTCACTGAATCAAAAGTTTCAAAATGAAATCATAATTCAACTTTGGATGAATCTTAGTGGAGAGTATGAATCTTTGTATTGCAAAGCAATTCAAGGGTTTCTACTGTTTGTAACGTCTTATTTATGCGAAACGGACTTTTCGGCACTTGTTGCAATGAAAATCAAATATCGAACCAGGTTAATAGTCGAAAAAGAGTTACGAGCGGCACTCTCCATATTGCCCCCAGGAGTTGATAAACTTTGTGCTAATAAACAACAACAACCCTCTCATTAAATTTTGATGCGTTAGATGTAGTTTAATTAGTAATTTAATACAAAAACAAATATGCTTGTTCGTATTGTTATAGCAAAATTTTGTTATTATCCTGTTAATTGTAGTTTTCATTTTTTTGTAATAAAGTTATTCTTCTTCTTCTTAGTTGACATTACAGCCCGTGATGGGCCTTAGCCTGCCGCACAAACCCTTTCCAGACGACTCTGTCTCCAGTCTTCCCCTTCCAGTTGGTTATCTTCAGACATTTTAGGTCATTCAACACATCATCTAACCATCTTTTTTTGGTCTTCCCCTTGGTCTGTTGCACATTGGCTTCCAGTATAAGAATTTTGCCACTCGCTTATCAGTTTGTCTCTCGATGTGGCCGAGCCAAGATATTCGTCGTGCTTTAATAAAGTTTACTATGTCTTTGCATTTTATGAGTGCTTCTATTTCCTTATTAGTTCTTATTCTCCATAGATTACTATTTACTTGAATTGGTCCATATATCTTCCTCAAAATTTTACGTTCAAATATTCTTAAGTTATTAATGTCAGGGTCCAAAGTTATTATTATTTATATTTTTATATCTATTAAAAGATAGGGAGGGGCGGAAAAAATTTTTTTTTAGGGAGACGCGGAAATTTTTTTTTTTTAGGGAGGCGTAGTAGCATAAAGGTTGGAAACAGCTGCTCTAGACTGACACTGGTTGACAAGTGATTAAACCTAAAGAGTTTGTAGAGTATATTGAAGTCTTGAAAGAGGAATAACTTTTGCGCTAAAAAAGTTGAGATAGATTGAGATTTAGAGTAATATAGATATTTTTATGCGATGCCGAAGTTTAAAGAAACTAAGCTATTGAAAGAGGGGGTTTAGTTCATTTTATTTTCGAAATTGCCATTAAAGGGCTACACGGGAATCCACCGAAATTTTTGGCCCTTCTCGGCAAGGAGGTATTAGCTGTGATGAGTATATTCCTTTAACATCAATATGCTTTCAAATTTAACTTGTTCCTGTGGTCTGTGAGTAGACATTTTGAGAAAAGCTTTAGAGTGAACAAATTTGTTCCTAGAACGTTTTCAGCTGGCTTATCATCCTTAGTAGGTACTTTTACATTTTGAAACATATTTTCGTCTTTTTCTCGGACTGGGCCAAGATAAAGAGAAAAAAGTTGAAATGAGAACTACAAGCCATATGGCGTAAAATATGCTTGAATATTTTTTTCCTGGTGAAAAGTTGTCAGGTAATTACATTTTATAAACGGGAAAAAGCTGTTACGCTTAAAACACTCCCCGCCGAATCTCTGATGAAAAGAAAGTGATTTCTCACATATCTGCACGTTGTACTAGCGCGAACATTCGAATAAACATTCTCCTCCTGTTTAAAATGCTTGAAAGTGCGCTTTATCAAATTGTTTTGTTTCGAGCCGCTTCTTTTTGAAAAACTTTCGAGGTTTAAGCGAGGGAAGTTTAATAAGTCGCGACTGCACTTCGTATGGAGTAATGTAAAGACCGAAATGTTTGTAATTTGTTTATTTTCGAAAGAATGATGTTCTCCGAGCGAGAGGAAATGTGCTTGAAGGGACTATCCATTTTTGTTTCTCTGAAAGGAGAAAGTTTTAGAGTGTTTACATTTCGGATAATTCCATAAATGTTTTGCTTCTTTCCGGTATCATTAAATCTCTGAAACGCAAATGCGTTAAATATTAACCCAAGAATTTGGTCTCGAGATTTTAGGTGATTTTCTGCATTCTAAGACATCCCAAGTTCGGTTTAGGGTTTCCAAAATACAAGTCGTAGACGAATGCTTCCTCTACTTCCCTCCCCGAACAAAAGATTTTAAGGGTAACAAAATTTGACCCACAAAATTTTATTTCAAATAGATTTACCTTAAATATTCTGTCAATGTCTGCCTGCACTTCAGCAGTCGCTTCTAATGCTAAAAAATAATCTCAGCTTCGATTTAAAGTGGTCCTTTTTGCAAAGGGAGAATTTCTTTATCTATATCATTGTCAAATGTGATATTATTTGTTTTAAAGATAAGTTTAATATATAGCAAAAGAAAATATTTCATCTTATTTTAACGTTTAGAAAACAAAATTATAGTTTAAAATGCTGAAATTTTAGATCACAAAATAGTAACGCTGTGTATATAGTATTTGTATAGCTAAATATTTTTAACATCTCGTAAGTGTTATTACATTAATCAAACCATTACTGCTTTCATAAAAGAAAAATTTATGACATTTTGTGAATGCAATAATCTATATACGCGTATATAAAACAGTTACGTAACTGACTGACTCACTGACTGACATACAATGCACAAACCAAACCGCTGGAACTAAAGGGCTGAAATTTTGCATGGCGATTCTCCTTATAGTGTAGGGCTACACTAAGAAAGATTTTTAAAAAGTTCTTCTTAGATTTTTTAAAATTAAATTTTTAAGCTGTTTTAGTAACTTTTTTAAAGTTTGCATTTAAAATAATAACTTGAGGGTTATAAAATTTATATCAAGAAAAAGATCATAAAAATTTCTTTAAAATGAGATCCTTTTCGAATATTTACCTCTATTTTCTGATTTTTGGTGAATTTTTAAAGATTAATTTTTAGAATTTAATTTGTTAAATACTGATCACGTGATTTCTTTTTCTGGTACTTTAAATAAATTTATCGTCACGTGCATAACAACTAAATAGACAAAAAAAATATTTTTTTTCTTGCTAATGCGGCAGACGATTGGACATTATCCAAAAAAAATATTGAAATACAGTAAAAGATACTATGTTCCTCAAACTGTACTATATTAACTGTACTATATTCTTTAGTATGTCCTATTACATTTAATTTGAATATTTCCTTCTACATTATTTTGCCTATAAAAATATCCCTTGCGATTTTTTTATAAATATATATATATTTTTTTATTTACATCAATTGTATACATTGATCGTCGTATTTATTATAAATATATATGTATATATATATATATTTTTTTTTTTGGGGGGGGGGCATTAATTGCATACATTGGCGGTTGTATTTAATTTGAATGTACTCCGTAGCTAAGTACGGGTTTTCAGCTAGTATTTCATAAGCTTTTAACGTTGCATGAACATAATTATAATCATGACGCTTTAACATTTCACTAACACTGATACCGCTTATAAATTTGCCCTCCAGATGCATGGATCAAACCTTCGCTTCCAAATCTGCAGCCACTGTTCGCCCAACTGAACGACCTATATGATGTGAAGAACGAAGTAAGTGGTATCATGTATTATTTGCAAAGACTTTCCCAATCAAACAACATCTTATTAATTTGATCCCTACTTGACCCATTAAGAAGCTTTTCCAAAAACCTGTTTTCCAAGATATCATAAAAGGGTTGTTAGCACCTGTAAATGCCACTTTTAACAATCTCATCGGATACTTAAAAACATCTATAGAAAATTAATTTCAATTGTAACTGTGTTTATAACCTAAAAATCAAAGGTTTATGTACATTTTACATTTGAATTTGACCTATTTCTACTGCCTACACAACAGAGTTATGGTGAACCGTACATCTTTTATTTCATAAAAAAAAAAAACTTGTATTTGACAGCATTTAACTTGAATAATAAGTCAAACTTTATTTCAGAAAACGGTATAACAAGTGTGTAAATGTAGTCAAACACGTGCAGAGGAAATCCCCAAGTAAAACGTCTGAAGGATTTCCTCAACTGAACCCTCGCGCGCACACATGTGAAAAGATTTTCCTATCGGGATTTCGAGTCCGCCATCGGTCTCAAGGCATCCCCACACACGACGGCAAAATCCTTAAGGTTTGGACTGCGTAGTCAGAACCTCAAGGATTTCCTCTATGTGCATAGGTATCTTCACAACTGATCAGATAAAATAAAAGGCTATAATAAAGTAGTTTATAATACTTAAGGGATACCTAAAGACATTTTTTGCAAAGTCTTTGCTCTGTATGAGAAATATCTTTCTGTTATGATGAAAAAATCAAAAAGTTAAGGCAATCAAATTATAAATTAGTCTTCATAAATTGTAATAATTCAGAAAAAAATATCTATATATATATAACGGTTCCGTAACTGACTGACTGACTGACTGACATACAACGCACAGACCAAACCACAGGACCTAAAGGGCTGAAATTTTGTATGGCAATTCTTCTTATAATGTAGGGGTGCACTAAGAAAGATTTTTGAAAAATTCTTCTTAGATTTTTTAAAATTAAATTTTTAAGCTGTTTTAGTAACTTTTTTAAGTTTGCATTTAAAATAATAATTTGAGGGTTATAAAATTTACATCACGAGAAAGATCATAAAAATTCCTTTAAAATGAAATCTTTTTCGAATTTTTACCACCATTTTCTGATTTTTGGTGAATTTTTAAAGATTAATTTTTAGAATTTAATTTATTAAATGCTGATCACGTGATTTCTTTTTCTGGTACTTTAAGTAAATTTATCGTCACGTCATAACAACGAAATAGACAAAAAATATTTTTCTTTTCTTGCTAATGCGGCAGACGATTGGACATTATCTAAAAAAAAATATTAAAATACAGTAAAATATGTTCCTCAAACTATACTACATTAACTGTACTATATTCTTTAGTATGTCCTATTAGATTTAATTTGAATATTTTCTTCTACATTATTTTGTCTATAAAATAACCCTTACGATTTTTTATAAATGTATTTTTTTACATCAATTGTATACATTGATCGTCGTATTTATTATATATATATATATATATATATATATATATATATATATATATATATATATATATATATATATATATATATATATATATATATATATATATATATATATATATATTCATTAATTGCATACATTGACCGTTGTATTTAATTGGAATGTACTCCGTAGCGAAGTGCGGGTTTTCAGCTAGTGCGATATAAACTTTTTGATAATCAGAGTTCATTATTTCAGTAAACATCTCAAAACGGGCAAAAGAAGTCCCTTTGGCTAAGAACATTATATTAATTGCCTCTCCTCGCCTAGAATAAAAATTGTAACACCGCCGGAGAAATGTTTACAGTCCAGGAATTTTCGCCCCAGCTGAACACAACCTCCAGATGACCCCCTTTCTTGCACCAGAGGTATCCGCACCCGAGAACCGTCGATAGATCTCGACACTTTAAGCTCAGTTAATTAAAAACACGCCTCTGGGAGGAGGGCATGGCGGAGAAAGGATTAGTGTTGCAACTTTGGTTTTCGAATGGGACGCGTATAGCTTATCTCTTTTTTTCCCCCCATGAGTAGCAGCAGTTTTAGCATGCTGCAAAAGGTCTCGGATTTTAAAACATTCATAGGCTGGCGTGGGTCACTGCGTTGCTAAAGCAATGGGCGTCTTTTGCACGTGGCTGCATCGGAAGAGCAGCTGTTTTTCATTTACTTGCAGATTTATTCATAGATGTTTAAATAAAGTACATAACTTGCATACTGATAGCTAGCTGTTTCTTTATGTGTGCGTAAGTATCCAACATTTTCTTCACTGACACACTCAAGCACATAGTTTTTAACGTAGGATTAAGTTCCTCCGTAACGGTCCTCCGGAAAGCAAAATTTCAGACGCTAAACCGTCCGTCCGTACCTCGCGAGTTATAATTTTGACAGCACGCCAAACCCAGTCTGTATCTCTTGGACATGCAGTAAATAGTTAAACAGGAAAGTACCAAAATGCGTCAAAATTTTGACTGACACACACACACGCACACACACACACACACACACACACACATATATATATATACTAGCTGTACCCGTCCCGGCGTTGCTCGGGTAATGTAATTACCAATTTTTTAGTAGCCTTAACCCTTTGTTAATGGGCGTCGCTGTCATCCTTTTCCTCACCACGATACATTATTTTACCCATATAAATTTAATCCTTTCTGGCACATTTTGGCAAAATTTTTGACATAGGATTACTAATCGAATATCACTGCAATAGTAATCGATTTCCTTGAAAGCGAATATATCACATCGTCCACATGCTGAAATTCTTTGAAATCTTCATAGATTTTTTCCACAAATACACCACAAATTATATGATATTAACTAAGTGCTGGCCAAAAAAATTACGGCATTACTAAATGTGATTTTTTAATCGATTATCACTGCAATAGTAATCGATTTCCTTTAACCACCCAATACCTCATAGAAAACAAACGCCCCAACACATCACGTGCATGACGTCGAAAAACTGGTTTTTCTCCTATTTTCACCCGCTGTACCTTCGTCCGGAAATGAAGAACGAAATCTCCAAAATGAGATTTCTCGCAAGAGTTTCCGAATCATAAAATACATCATTAAAAAATAACTACAATTTGTAAATTAATTTTGGTTCTGGCTTTCGAAACTGTGATGTCTAGGGTCTCTGAGATAAAAATTTCGTACAAATGTAACGACATTTACGTATCGATTCGACAATTTGGAAAAAAGGGTCACGGACAAAATCGCGTTTTTTTCCGAAAAACGGGTGCGTACAGGCGATCGAAAAAAAAAATCACAATTAATCGATAAATTAAGACAGACAATTTTAATTGTGATTTCCGTATAGTGTCATCTTTCCCGTATAGGCTCGTCCGAAAAAAAAAATTCTTGGACGGATACGTTAGGATTTACGGAGCTTTTACTCGTCCGGGAGCTCCAAATCGCGACTAAATATTTAATTACGGAAAATCTAATTAAAAAATCGAAAAAAGGGCTTCGAGGTGCATAATGAGACCTCGGGAGGCATCTTCGGGTCGAATCTCAAGACTGTCCGACCTACCGTCTTTGCGTTGCGCCGCGAGCAGACAAAAACTCGGTCACACACACACAGACTTGCCTTTTATATATAAAGATATATATATATATATATATATATATATATATATATATATATATATATATATATATATATATATATATATAAATATCCCTTACGATTTTTTTATTAATATATATATTTTTTTTTTTTACATCCATCGTATACATTGATAGTCGTATTTATTATATATATATATATATATATATATATATATATATATATATATATTGGCATTAATTGCATACACTGACATTGTATTTAATTTGAATGTACCGTTCGTTTAGGAACACGTTTAGGAGGTGTTGGTTTATAGAATACTAAAAGTTTAAAATAGTGGCGCCATCTATTGCATATCTGTGAATCGAGAATAGCATCCTTAAAAAATTGTTGATTATCCTAATTGTTAGCAATACAATGCCCAGAAATAAATTATTGATGAATGTTTGTTAACCAAATTCAATTTTAAAACTAAACACAGTATAAATAACATAGAAAAGATTTAGCCTTTATCATTGGAGCAAAAAATCCTGGAAAGTAAAACATAAAATATATAAATTTATAATAAACCTACCAAAATCCAGTAAAAAACTAAACACAGTATAAATAACATAGAAAAAAAAGCATACGAAATGTTATACACATTAATAATATGAAAACCAATTAAAAATATATAAATGTATAATAAACTCCTCAGATTTCAGCTATATTCGGTCTTTCATCATAAAAAAGCTGAAAAAAAATAAAATAAAAATAATTAAAAAAAATAATAAAATAAAATAAAAATAATAATTTAAAAAATAATAAAATAAAATAAAGATAATAATTAAAAAAATAATACAATAAAAGCTGAAATAAAAAAGCCTTCATAAAAAAGCTGAAAATACAGGTTTAGCAAAATTTGCACGATCCCATACTCGAACCCGAGTCTTACGGGGTACCAAATGAAGCGTTTTAACGACTACGCCACAATTATACACAAAACTGGTGAGTAAAGTAAAAAATATACGCAATGAGTTTTTTGGATTGTTGCTATGGATTGGTGAATATACATACATTTATGGAGTAAGAGGAGTTTTAAGTGAGAAATAAGTTAGCAGGATAGAAGCTTAGTCTTTAACTCTTCAATAGGCACAAAGACATAAGCTAGGGGGATTGCAGTAGCGATTAAAAAAGATCGTGACACTTAGCGTGGTTGATTCGAATTTTCCATCGCGTGTGAGAGTGTCAATATGCCGTTGGATCCGATTTATTTTAGAGTATAAAATCTGACTTGAAAGATTATTATTTTCATTTATTATTCTGGTTTAATATATAACTTGAAACTTTTTGATTTTATTTATTTTTATCTTTTCGCTCGCTGTTTGCCAGCTAACCCTAACGTGGACGCCATATTCAGAGAAGTGATTCCACAAAGTGTAACAGCTTACAAATTGTTGGTTTTTTATTAATTAAAAATCAACGATAATTAATTTCGATTTTTGAAGTTCTTCAGACCCTCGGCTGTTTTTAAAGACGCCTGTATGTAAAATTTCACGATCGTTGCTGCTAAACTGTGTATTTCTATACAATTACAGAGATACAAACATTCATTTTTATATATTAGATATATATATATATATATACGTACATACAAAAGAGGTAAGCAACTATAAGTAAACCTACGTTAATAACCCACGGTAGTTTCGTTAGAAGAAACTACCTGAAATTTTCTTTTATTTATTAATTATCCTTTAATAAAGATGATAATTGTTTAGTTTTTTTATCTTATATCCCCTTTTTTGTTAATTATTTATCACATGACTACAAACCATCCACGACAATTTTATGAATTGAATTGTTTTATCTTCGCATAACTTATCAGGAATTCGAGATAATTTTGATATTGCTCTGAAATGAAGGTTGATTTCATGATATTTAATTCAATATTTCTATTCGTTCATGTTATTTAGAAGTCAAGAATCAGAATTAATTATTCCGATTATATTAAGATACAACTGCTTTCCTTTCGTTATGGAATTCCTTTTGATGACGAAATTTTTGGTTTATTATCCATGTAATGTCCATTTGCTAGCACCGGAACTCCAGATTTTCTTGTGTTAACACATTGAATTAGCCTTGTGAGATAGGAAACTCACGATTATTTTCTAATGACATTCCACATTTTCCCGTTTGTTAGAGGAGAAATGAGCAAAATTAATTTTTCTTTTACTTATTTATATTGCTTTTTGAGAATGTTGAATTTGCTTGCTTAGATTATTTGTCATTGAGGGCCATGAAAAATTATAATGGTTTTGAAATAGGAGCATAAAGGGAGCACTTTAAAAACTTTAAGGCGGAACTTCCGTTGACATCGCAGATCTTTAACTGCAACATTAATCTATGGTGAACTTTCCTCTCAGTACTTTTCTTAACCTTTAGCTTACGGGGCCGATTTATCCGTTTTTCTCTTTAGAATGGGAAATTTCATACCCCCTTTGTAAGAATAGCCATCAAGGGCGTTATATATATATATATATATATATATATATATATATATATATATATATATGTATGTATGCACGTATGTATGTATGTATGCATGTATATATATATGTGTGTGTGTGTGTATGTATATATATATATATGTGTGTGTGTGTATATATATATATATATATATATATATATACAGTGGAATCTCGATCGATCGTTTTCGGATCCATCGTTTTTCCGTATGTGTCGTTCATTTTATCCAGTCCCAACGATCATATTGCTTTGTTATGTTTCCGCATCTATCGTTTTCCCACATTTATCGTTCATTGAAATCGGTCCCTTGCAAAACGATAGATTGAGATTCCACTGTTTATATACATTCATTCTTGGGATATATGCTATTCCACCCGGTAAGGAAAAGATTAATAGCATATTAGCAATAGCGTATTTTTGAATTCTGTTATTTTCATTTGAATATAGATCTTTAAAAGCAATAGTCTTGTTTCTAAAAAAAATATTTTTATTATGATCTTGTATTTTCAAATATTGTTTTTAATTTTATGGGAATAGACATAAATAATTTTATGAGTTGTAAAATATTAAACTCGAAAAAATTTTAAAATTCAAAAGGTACGCGCTCATTAATTAAATGTCGACCTTCATATGAGAATAAAATATTTAGTTGGAAATAATTTATAGAAAATTCATTTAGGTGTTTTTCTTTATGTCTTTTTAAAGGAGATGCGCGGAAACCACAGGATGCGCGGAAACCATTGAAAGGGGTTTGCGACTCAAAATCAAAGTTGGGAAACACCGTCTGCACACGGAGCAACTCAAAAGAAACTGATAACTGACTCCAATCACAAACCAGTCCGTGATGAGTCGCAACCTATGTAATTGAATGGAGCCACGCACACGACGCAACTGGCTACAAACCCGTCGGACGGGTTTATCAGTATCTTTTGAGTTGCTTCGTGTGCAGACGGCCTTAAAGGGACAAGGGACCTTGAACTTCGTTTAAGTTTTCATTAATTTACTCTTTATACTAAATGAGAATAATTAATATTCTTTTTTACTTTAATGAAGACACTTAGAATTCACAAATAAGTATTTTGTTTAAGAATAAGACTTATTTATCAAAAAAGTTTTCAAAAATGATAGCATTTTTCAAAATGCTCCATGCGCATTGCTTTTCGTTTGATTTCTTCCAAATTTTCCAAGATTGTTAATTGAAGTGTTTTCCACAAACCTGTACATAATTCTTTGAAACCACAAATATATTTCAAATTTCTAAACCATGAAATAAAGCAAAAATGTAAAAAAAAACTTAAAAAACAACAGCCAAATTTAAAAAATAATTACTTGTGGCTTTAGATTAAAAAAAAAAATCATAGCACAATTATATTTATATATGTACGGTAAACTTATATTAAAAAAATCTAAGATTTTTAAACGATTTGGAATGCGCATGGAGCATTTTGGAAAATGCTAGTATTTTTAAAAATTTTTTTGAAAAAAGGCCCTTTTCTGCCAAAAAATCATTATTTTGGATTCTAAGGGTTTTAAATGTAGTAAAAAAAGAATGCAAATTATTCTCATTTTGTATATAGAGTTAAAAATTGTAAATTAATTATTCTCATTTTGTATATAGAGTTAAAAATTGTAAATTAAAAAATTTGAAGCTGAAGATCCCCTGTTCCCTTAAACGAAATCGGTACTAGTCCGATCGTTGCAGCAGTTTTTGTCCGGGCCCCCGCTTCACTCTCGGAAGCACCCGTCCCACCCGATCCGCGCATGAGGCTGAAAATTTAATCCCCGCGAATTAAGGCACTGCGAGAGAGGGAGAGACACGAATGGCGGAGAAAAATAGAGCTCCAAAAAACGCGAAAAGGATTTCGAAGCACGTGCTTCCGCGATTTCTTTGCCGTTTTTGCGGTTTTCTGTACGGAAAGAAAACGCAGCGGCGCGGTCTCTCTGGCGGCACTCTTTTGTCTTTTCCGAAAGTGGGAGGCCCAACAAGGGCTGTCTCTTGCTTTCTTCATTGTCATTCTTCACTTTTAAACGTAACCTGTAACTATTCTAGCTGTAATCCCCTTGGGTCACCTACTGTTATTGAAGGGTTCAAGGTAATTTCGGTATTGCGCAAGAAATGAAGGCTCTTCAGTTTGAGGAAGCAGTTGGCGACTTTTAAGATTAGCCGCTATGTTTGGCGAATGCCTAGTGATAGGTCAGCTATACATCAAATTTCATGTAAAACTGAAAAGTTTCTGTATTTTATTACTGAGGGAAATGTTTCAGTCCATTCGTATACAAAAAATTCAAGAATAGGTATCAAATGTTTCGTATTATTTTGGAAGTAACTCGTCTCAGCTCGTAACAAAGAGTATTTTTGTGAGTTAGAATTTCCATTTTTCAATATTTCAGTAGCATTTATGAGTATTCACATACATTTTTCAAATCTGGCTTAGAGCCAAATTTCCAACATTGTGAGCGTCTTTCTTCAGTGAATAAATTAATTTTTCTGCGTATGGAATATATCACTTTTAACCAACGTTTCACATCAGTGTAACGTAAAACGATCCCTATTTCTAATCACAATGTAATGGATTAACGTTTGAAATTCGTACTAGTTCAAAAAATTTATCAATACATAGATCAATACATATAGAAATATAGTTAATATTCTATATGTATTGATCTATTAGCTAAATAAATATTAAAATTCGTTGGCAAAATTGGACACTATCTACGAAAAGGAGTAACGAAATGTTATGATAAAAGGAAAAAATGTAATGGCAAATTTAACAAACAAATGAAGTTGGAATTAGGTATTAGAAAAGTTTACAAGTAATGTCATTGTCTCAGTAGCATCTGCTTAACCAATAAACAGACATTCTTGTTTCTGAATAATCTGATGTGTAGAATAATCAAACATTTATGTTACACCCCTACACACGGATAAAAATTCAAATTTTCAAGTCATTCGGAATGTTTGTTAAATTTTCCATTACATTTTTTTCCTTTTATCATAACATTTCGTTGCTCCTTTTCGTAGATAGTGTCCAATTTTACCAACAAATTTTAATATTTAATTAGCTAATAGATTGATTTTGATCTCTTCGTCATTTAATTGTAATTCGGAGCCTTTGTTTACTTTCGTTTTTAACTATATTTCTATATGTATTGATCTATGTATTGATAAATTTTTTGAACTAGTACGAATTTCAAACGTTAATCCATTACATTGGGATTAGAAATAGGGATCGTTTTACGTTACAAGCAATTTTGTGTGACTATTAAAATTCATACCTCATAGAACCGCGTGAAGAAAGCATAGCCACAGAACCAGCTTTGAGAAATCTTGTTAATTTTACATTCAAAACTGAAAAAGCGTTTAAGAAACTAAAGCCTACTCTTTTTAAGAAAATTATTAAAAACTGAGCCTATCTCTTATTTTGATTAAGTTGTAAATTTAACTGGATTACTGCAGGCTGGTTTTGTGACCAACTGTGCTTTCATTCCTGGCTTACATAAGGCTAGGAATCGTAAACCGCAGACGTGCTTATCTTGTTGAAATAACTTTCATCTTTTGGGTGGATGTACAGCAGCTGAAAATTTAAAAGTAGTTTTAAAAGTGGAGATATCGAGGGAGAAACATTGATAATAAACTTTTCCAGTAGTTCCATACATTTCAATTTATTTGTTAATTCAACTATTATTTTTCTTTTTTTGATTATAATTAACCGGAATGCTCATATTACTGTCATATATATATTCCCATTTGAAAAAAAAACATTTTGAAAATCCTGTCTTTGAAAAGTTAGCAGTCGTCAAATAAATGTCGAACATTTATGATAGTGAAACAGACACTGTTCATAATTGATGTTATTGATGAACGTCTACGAGAGAGAGATACAGGATCAAAATAAAAGAATGAAAAAATTGATCGTATAGAGGACGTCTAACTCTAAGGCCGTCTGCACACGGAGCAACTCAAAAGAAACTGATAACTGACTCGAATCACAAACCAGTCCTTGTTGAGTCGTAACCTATGTAATTGAATGGAGCCACGCACACGGCGCAACTGGTTACAAACCCGTCGACCGGGTTTGTAACCAGTTGCGCCGTGTGCGTGGCTCCATTCAATTACATAGGTTACGACTCAACAAGGACTGGTTTGTGATTCGAGTCAGTTATCAGTTTCTTTTGAGTTGCCCCGTGTGTAGACAGCCTTAGAATTAAGAACCGACAAACAATAATCGAAAAATTTTTACACCTCTTTTCAAAAGATCTAAGTCATCATATCGACTACACAAATTAAACTTTTAACTTTCACAACATCAAATATAGACGTAAAGTGTAATTATTGCTGTAAATCCAGAGTGGTCAAAAGTAGAGTAAAAAGTAGATTGCTTGTAGTAAATAACATGCACATTTTTATAAACCCCGTGAATTTGATACATTTTAAAATCTGTTTTTTTCCTTTTATTAAAAACACTATATACAGATATTCCTCCACTTATGACCGAGATAGGGACCGAAATATTGGTCGTAAGTTGAGTTGGTGGTAAGTCAAGTTTCAAACAGTTTTTTTTTGTATATGTACATACATATAATTTTTACTTTCATACATACATACGTAATTTAGAATACATTGTATTTAGAAGACAAATTATTCTTTGTCATCACTTATATAAAATAATATAAACAAATCAAACTAACAAAAAATTAAAAAGCGAGCATAGACTGCCAAAAAGTTAACTTAAAACCTACTCTAGCAATGAAAACATAAAACTTTTCAACGAAAGATTGCGCTGTTGCTTCATATCCTCATATTGAAAATGGACAAATATAACTAAAAATAAATAATCCAACAGAGCAAGATATTTATAAGAAGATTGCAGACAAAAAACAAACAGAAATCAAGCACTCAGGGCTCCACGCACCACAAGCAAGATTCTGTAGTAGTGCCGGAACTGAACCAGAAATTGAGGTAACCGACTGGTCTCGTCATTAGGGAGCCTAACCAAATCAGTTACCTCAAGGGGAACTTTCTGAATAGGATGCAAGTATAACCAAAAAAACTTCCCAAGGCCCCGAGATCCCCATTGAAACATTTAGTCAAAAGATAATGAAAAGACACAGACAAATTACAGTAAGGGCTCAACGCACCATACATGCAAGTACACAAACAATCCAAATGAAAAGCCAAAGATGCATACATACCCTAATTCCGTAGGTGACGGTTATGGCGAAACAGCAGCCAATTTTTCCCTAGTAGTTAAGTCACCGTAGCAAAACCACAGCGCCACACCCCATTGAAGTTTAAACAAATGAAAATAGAAACGCTGTCCTAAACGTCTTTAAAATATACCTGACAATCTTGCCTCTGGTGCGTGGAGCCCTGAGTGCTTGATTTCTGTTTGTTTTTTGTCTGCATTCTTCTTATAATTATCTTGCTCTGTTGGATTATTTATTTTTAGTTATATTTGTCATCACTTATTATGTTATTACAATCCATTGGTTCAGAATTTGCAACAGAAGATACTTTGCAAGTTTTCTTAACAAAGTTATCCAAGGTAGTTTGAACAGTTTGTGTCTTCTCTTCCTTGTATATTGTCTGGTAGCAAGCCAGATTTTTCTGAATATGACGATTTGCACTGGTGAATCTTTCTTCATTTGGATCCATTGCTTCTAATTGTTGTAATCCTTTATTAATATAATGTAAAGATGAAGCCATTTCTGAAGATTTATTTTATTTATTGTGTGGGTATCGAAACTATTGCATCATACATTTTTATTATTACGTCATCAATTTTTGAAGTATTGCAGAATATTGCATCATATTGTTTTAATAATTATGTGAACATATAAGTATGTACTGTACATTCGAGGAACATTATTTTGAGAATAATAATAATTTTTTTTTTAAATTTAAAAATATCGGTTGTAAGTACGAGCGGTCGGTCGTAAGTCGAGCGTCGAGGAATACCTGTAGTTATTACAAAATCAAAAATTTTCAAGCATACATATACATGTACTGTATAAACTTTTGTGTTCATTGCATTCGAATAAATAATAATTACAAGATATAAAGAACTTTTTATATACCATGTTTTTAAATATTCTGTTGAATCAAATAAACTTGACAATTCTATGTATTAATAAATACTTTTTAAAAATTTTTTTGATGAATTATCCCATAAACTTGAACGAAAATGAAAATAATTGGAGGATAACTTGCGTTTAACTTTTCGTTCCCGTCCCGGCCGATAGATGGCTGCATCAGTCTACAAAACAAAATTAACTGAAAATGAATTCAAATCTGCTTAAATATGGCTAAAAGTATTAAAATAATGCATTGTCATCGTGTTCTGAGCTATTATAAAAGTTTCAAATGTCTAGCTAGTCGGGAAGTTAGTTAAAAATCGATTGCAAGGTTTGTACGGGACAAACACACACACAAACAAACAAACAAGAAAGCGAGTTAATAAAAACATGGTAAAAAATACAGAAAACCCGAGGAAAAGGGAGGGATATTTTTAATCTGTTAAAACAAGCAAATTTATTTCTCAAACCAGTCTTAGCCACCCCCTGAGGTATTGACAAAACCTAAAGATGATTGTTTGAAAAAAAAATCTTGAAAAAAATTGCCATGTGACAGAAAAATAGGAAGAGAATATAAAAGAATTAAAACCTTAAATTATCACTCAATAAATTTATGAAAAAGTTTTCTTGTCCAAATTGCCATAATTGTGTCCAAACCTGAACCCCGTTTTATTAATCCAAATTAAATCCAATATTTATATAAAATGATTTTTTAAAAACTTAAACAAAAAATCTGAAAAGAATACGCCGAAATTAATCATTTTCTGATCAATCGTATCCAACTTTTTACTGAATAATAAGTAAAACCGCGTCTTTTGTGTTAAATTTGCTTGCTAATAAAGTTTAAACTACTTGCACAGGGATATCTTGTATAAGTTTTATAAATCACTCATTTAATGCTTTCATGCTTCAGTGCATAAATAACACATTTTTTTTTCTCAATTCCAGCTCACTTTCACTCAAGTAAACAATGCCTAAGAGACAATTTAATCCAAAGATTAAAACCCGCTTGAGAGGTGAAAGAAAGGAGGACGCACCATTTCTCTCGCTTAAAACAAGTTGCTTTCTTTTAAAATGCTTTATTTTTGTTTTTTCGACCGATTTTGTCATCTGCCTTCTATGAGGGAAGTTTCGACAAAAGATGCATGCACCGAGTAAGCTGCCTGAATCTAATAATTTAATCTTTTTTCTAATCTTTTACAAAGTAACGTAGCTAATTTTTTTTGTTCTAGCATTTGTAAGATTGGGAGTAGAGGAATATTTTCCCGTGAGGAGCCATCGAAATAAAAGTATTTCTCATTCCTGACTTACTTAAACTTATTCTCTAACACAATTTGTTCAATAATTACTAGTTTTATCAACCCCTTTTAAATTTTCTCTTTTTTATATTTACCCTCAGGTGAACTCTGAGGTAAAACTGACGTGTGAGAAAATAGACGTCTTGCAGTTTTAGACTTAGAAGTTGTCACCACATAAGGCAGTACCAGAGTTCAAAATTTGTGACCTAATGACAGTTCTGACCACAGGAAGGGTCCACTTTGGGGTTTGGGGTATGAAGTGATCTATAATTACGTGTTTACATTTACTCTCATGAGTATCCGTTGTTTGGTTGTTTATATATATATATATATATATATATATATATATATATATATATATATATATATATATATATATATATATATATATATATATATATATATATATAAGTAACTAAGTCACTCTTGGGTTGCACAAGGCACATTTTGTACCGAGTATCAGGCAATTGTGAAACAAAACCTTGCGGAAGATCATCCTATAGGATTTGTTTGTTTGTGTGTGTGTACGAAAGAGAGAGAGAGAGAGAGAAAGAAAGATTCGTAGAAACTAAGTCACTCTTGGGTTGCACAAGGCGCATTTTTTACCGAGTATCAGGCAATTGTGAAACAAAACCTTGCGAAAGATCATCCTATAAGATTTGTTGATTTGACCATCCTATTTGATTGTTGATTTGTTGATTTGACCATCCTATAAGAGTGTGTGTGTGTGTGAGAGCGAGAGACAGAGAGAGAGAGAGAAAGAGAGATTTGTAGAAACTAAGTCACTCTTGGGTTGCACAAGGCACATTTTTTACCGAGTATCAGGCAATTGTGAAACAAAACCTTGCGGAAGATAGTCCTATAGGATTTGTTGATTTGTGTGTGTATGTGTGTGTGTGTGTGGGTGTGTGTGTGTGTGAGAGAGAGAGAGAGAGAAAAAGAGCGAAAGAGAGATTTGTAGAAACTAAGTCACTCTTGGGTTGCACAAGGCACATTTTTTACCGAGTATCAGGCAATTGTGAAACAAAACCTTGCGGAAGATAGTCCTATAGGATTTGTTGATTTGTGTGTGTATGTGTGTGTGTGTGTGGGTGTGTGTGTGTGTGAGAGAGAGAGAGAGAGAAAAAGAGCGAAAGAGAGATTTGTAGAAACTAAGTCACTCTTGGGTTGCACAAGGCACATTTTTTACCGAGTATCAGGCAATTGTGAAACAAAACCTTGCGGAAGATCGTCCTTTAGGATTTGTTGAAAAGGAAACTAGGTATTGATATAGATGTCGAACTTTCATTTGCCAGCTCGACCTAAATAATTTGGAGGGCAATTAGGTGCTTCCTTTGGTCAAAACTTGGCAAAGATCTGAGCAAAGACTACAGATTGGACAGGTCACGGTGAGAGTTTTAAAAGATTAATTTCCGTGATTGTGGCTGCAATGCTAGAACAAATCTGGAGAAAACAAGTGGTATATACAGAGCGGGACTGAATGCACATTATAGTAGAATAAGAATAGGTCGGTTGCCGGTTTTAGAATTGAAAATAAAGGTCCTGCATCGTTAACCTTCCGTCTAATTTTTCGGGAGAGTGAGCGTCAGCAATAATTACTAGCTATGAAACGTCAATATGGCGTAACCGATAGCGATTGTTTAGTAACCCGCATGGATTGCCGGGCATGCGACATCTAAATTTCGCTGTCAAATGAAGTTTTGTCTGAGATTTTTGCATCAGTCTTGATATGCTTTAATTACAAGAGCTCTCGAGAAAGTGTAACGAGTTTTGGAATGGAAATAATCGATTCTTCATTTTCCTAAAATATGTTCTTTTTTATAAAGTCTGATAAATTTTTAGTTTTACCCATCATGCTTAAACATTTAATATTTAATGTGTACTAAACCCCTTATGTGTAACAAATATCGGTTAAGCCGATTAGTTTCGATTTCATGTTTATCATGTCGCATTTGTTTTGCCTAAGTGTTCTTAAAATGGGTTGATCATTCAGGGTTATTTTCTGACGAAAAAATTTTGGAATTTGTCCACCTTATTGATAGATAATCACTGAAATATATTTTTCAGGCGCCACTAGAAAGTTATTAAAAATGAAAATAATAATCTGTTAGCTTTTGCGTGCATAATAGCCATTTATATCATATAGTGACTTTCTGTACCATAATTCGAAATTGACGCCGATAATTCCTTAGAACCTGGGACTGTAACTTGTAGGTCCAGACCTTGAAGAGGGAGGGATCATTGGACTTATTTATTTTTAATGATCCTATTTAAAATGTCTTTTATCGGGTCGCATGTTAATTGGCTATTGGAAAAACGGTCCTTTAAAAAAGTTGGAAAACGTTTCCTTAATAGCATTAAGAGATGATAAAAGTTCATTGCAGAATATAGGGGAAAAAGCGTTAAAGCTCAACTGATCGCATTATTAGAAGACGGAACTGAAAGAGAAACTCAATAATGAGGTTTATGAAGAAGAGGAAGAAAATAAATGAGGAAAATCAGATAATTACTTGGTTGTTACATTCTAGAATTATTTACCAGGAACTTTGACCGGCTCCTGCAGAATATTACTAAACACAAAAAACAACAACAAGAAAAGAAAAACAGAAAATTTAATTTTTGTTTTCTTTATTCCATATATAATTTTGTCCAGCTTTCATGTTTCTAACTTCAGTCGAAAGAGACGCGACTTTCTTATGCTGACGTTTCCTTGAAAGCTGGAAGTTCGATAAACCTTTTTGTCGATCAAAAATCAGCTTACTTCACGGAGAGGGAATTAAGTAGAAATAGTTTGTTCTTGCTGGGTTTGATTTCCGAAAGAGGGAAAGACACTAAAAATTGACCTATCTACGCGGAGTATGGGCACGTAAAATTGCGAGGGTTTGAAAAATTTCCCGAAGTCTATGGTATTTGGGAAAAAGATAATCTTATGTTGTGGGGAGACACATGCAAAAAATGTGGTGACTAGCCATTTTGCTCCCTTGAAGTTTGCGAATTCCAATTAAAACAAAAGGAAGGGCGATATGTCACTTCTTGAAACGCAGTGAAAGCTCACTTTAACAGCATGAAGCAGGCTTAACATTCAGATTTTGTGCGAAGTACGTATATGAAAGCGACAATTCATGTGCACGAAGCATTCGTGACTGAGAAGAATATATGCTCCACACCGTAGGTTAATGCTGAGTTGAAAAAAAAAAGCAATACTTTTATATTTTCGATCTATCGTTGTCAGCATGTATTGCGTGTTAGGTTACTCCTAGAGAATCACGTGACTGGATACTTAAGAGTTCAACGAGCAGACGCGCGTAAAAAGTAAATCGAGCCTTCCGTTTTATTCCTTTTAGCGCGAAAACAATACCTTAAGCGATCGGTAGAGTTATTTCGGGTAAAGATTTTCCACAGCGTAAAAAAGTTGGAGAAGTAAATAATAGAGGCTAATTGTTGCTCAAAATGTTTCCTTTTAGGTACATCTCTAAACGTTTTCATATCTAGACAGGGTTTGGGAAATAAAAGTTCATATTTGTATGGATCTATTAATTGATAGAGAGGGATGTTTAAACTATCTGTTTTGAGTCGGATTCCCTAATAAAATTTTTGTTTGCACAAAATACGCTAAAAAGATTCGTTTGAGGTTTTGTTTTACAAGAAAATCTTGCTTATTTGGCGTTAAACAATGGATAATGACATGTACAGTTCTCCCACCAAACGGGGTCGTCCAGTTTGTGCGGCTTCCCAGGTCGGAGTTTCGCTCCAGTTATGGTATCGCCCCCCCCCCCCCCAATCTTGGAATGACATCTACTACAGTTGATTGCGTTGAACAATATAGCCGAGTAAAAATATGTCTTTCTGCAGTACGGAGTACAGTTAAAAACAAACAAACTTAAAATTCAATGTGACAATCATTGGCAAAATTTTCTACCCAGGTTAATGTTGAGTTCACCGAATCCAATACTTCAGCCTGAAGAGGCATCCCATGACCGCGACTCTTTGGATATCTGTTAACCTTGACGTTGCGCACCATAGAAGATTCCAATGAAATTTAAAGTTTTGCTATGTGTTCATCTTTACACAATACTACCTAATACATACTGCACATCTTCGTTAGCACACCCGAGTTCAATTGTCTTTGCGTATTCGGTGGTGTTCGATTACTTGTAGTAATGCAGTGTATGTACGTGTACGATAATAAAGTGGCCACTGGATTTATTTGATCAGCTAATCGAGATTTTCTATGGGGACAATATAAGTACAACCTAGTATGTATTTTAATACTGAAGAATATCTTTCTGAAGAATATCTTTTTATTCATAAAATATGATTATTTTTTTATTTCTCTTAAGTACATATGAAGGCCTTATTTAAATAGTGGTCCAACTCCACTTTAAAAAAAAATGGAGTTAGCCTCCCTTTCATGTTCATACAAGTCATTTCTATCTCATTTTTAAACTGGTACCTCCAGATTATTTATGCTGCCAACAGAGGGCATTACAAAAAAAGACTTCAGTAGTCATTTCTCAGCACTCATTAGACTTTAAGGCTATGTACCTCAAAATGAACAAGAATGGAGTTGGACCACTATTCAAATAAGGCCTTCATATGAATCATATTTTTAATTAATATCTTATTGTTTTACATTAACTGAAGCAGTGATTCTCAACCGGTGTGCAGTGAGATCGGCCAGGGGTGAGATTTTTTTAAGGATAAACAATAAAATATTAGTAGGGCCCACTTAAAATAAATATTAAGTTGCATTAATGACTCTCACACGCGACAGATTGCGATACAGATCGATGCACTCGTTCCTGATGAGGAATTTGGTAATCTGGTATTAGGCTAATAAATATTACTTAGATCCTGTATACTTACCCTCACGCCCACAACTGCTAGGCCTGATATCAAACATTTGTGCTCTAAGCATCAATCCTCTAAGTAATCAATGTGATCTAAGCAATTAATAAGGGATTTCTGTTGTAGTCCTCTAGCGTAATACTGTACTGATTCCCATGGCTATTTTTGAAACTGTATAAAGCTTTTCCTTACGGGATGGGATAGCATGTATCCCAAGAATACGGACCCAAGAATGAATATACACACACACACACACACACACACACACACACACACACATATATATATATATATATATATATATATATATATATATATATATATATATATATATATATATATATATATATATATACATATATATATATATATATATACAGGCACATCCACCACACCCACCCATATATATATATATATATATACATTATACATATATATATATATATATATATATATATATATATATATATATATATATATATATATATATATATATATATATACACAGAGGCTGTTCGCACATTTTTTAGACGATTTTGGTAAGCGGTAATAAAAAATCTTTTGCTGCAAAAGAAATAATTGCAATTGTACTATGTTTTTAAAAGTCAAAATTATCGTCTAAGGCTTGAAAGTTTTGTTTTTATTCAAAATGGCGTTTTTAACAAAGCAGTGGTTCGAAGGCTACATTTATGCTCTTTCCGAAGAGAAATATGCGTACTCCGTTATGCAAAAACGATGTGAGAGTCATGGTTTTGTGATATCTAAAGCGTCGATAGGTAATATCGTCAACAAGAAAGGAAAAAAACGTCAAATTGGAGCCTCAAGTAGGACAAAAATTCCAAACAACAAGTATCCAAGGAAAAAACGGACATCTTCGACTATTGCGAATGTACGTTGTTTAATGTTAAAAGAAAATCCCCCTAGTCAAAGGACAGTTGCAAAATTATTAAAATGCTCGGTGTCCACTGTAAACAAATTGATAAACGTTGATTTAAATCTTAAGAAAGCGAAAAAACGCAATGTGCATCGTCTTCTTCCAAATCATATCGCTGAACGCAGGACACGCTGCAGAATTCTATATGAGAAACACTTATCCAAAGAAAAATGGAAAACAATTGTCACAATAGATGAATCATGGGCGTATTTAAATGACTGCAACAAAAAAAGAGCCATTTATTATCATAAAAGGGGAGAAAAAAATTTAAGTACATGGTTCAAAGAATCGAAAGAAAGTTTTTCTAAGGGATTCATGATTGTTGCTGGTTTTTCTTATAATGGCAAGTTAAAAATAAAGAGAGTGGAAAAAAATGTCAAAATTAACTCCAAATACTATCAGGAACATATTTTATCGCCAATTTTTCTGAATGAAATACCATCGCTTTACCAACAGTGCCATCAATCTGTGAGACTCCATCGGGACAAAGCTAGCAGTCACACATCAAAATCCACTGTAAATTTCCTAAAAGAAATGGAACAAAAAACTGGTATCAAGGCCATACCCTTCACTGATATCCCTACTAAATCTCCCGATGTATCACCTATGGATTTTTGTGCTTTCGGACTTTTAAAATCTGCATTATCCAAACGTCGTCCCAAAACCCTTACAGGACTCTGGAAAGCTGTTCAGGAGCAATGGGATAGAATACCTCTTCTGACACTTCAAAATGCATTATTATCCTGGAAATTGCGGTGTCGAAAGATAGTTCAGAATAAGGGATGTCAAATAGAACATTTAAAACACACGAATTTTATGTTTTGTGAATACAATATACATCGTCTAAAAAATGTGTGAACAGCCTGTGTATATATATATATATATGTATGGTCGTTTTTACAAATGGGGTATGAAATTTCCCGTTGTAAGGAAGGAATCGGAAAAATGGGCCCCGTAAGCTAAAGGTTAATGTATCTTTTTCTGTTGTTTATTACTTATATCATTCATTAAATGAATAAAATTAGCAATAGAGTAAGTATTTATTTGAACTTAAATTTAATATGTTCCTAATATATATTCCATTTTAGTTTGATACTAGTTGATATCCCTCAAAACATGACGGCTGGATAGGAAATAAATGTACTAATACACAAATTATACATAATTGCCAAATGTTAAAAATCCTAATATTAAGGATAGAGAAATACACTTCAAAAATTACTATTGAATCCAATAAAAAGAAATAGGTTTACCTAACAGCGCGTAGTAAACTTTTTCCAGGATTAATGCTATATAATATAATTAAAAATAATAAATACAAGGTAAAAAGAACTTTTTATATACCATGTTTTTAAATTTTCTGTTGAATCATATAAACTTGACAATTCATTGTATTAATAAATACTTTTTAAAAATTTTTTTGATGAATTATCCCATCAACTTGAAACAAAATGAAGTTAATTGGAAGTTAACTTCCCGGCCCGGTCGATAGATGGCTGCACCAGTCTAAAAAACAAAATTAACTGAAAATAACTGAAAATGAATTTAATTCTGCTTAAAGATGGCTAAAAGTATTAAAATAATGCATTGTCATCGTGTTCTGAGCTATTCTAAAAGTTTCAAATGTCTAGCTAGTCGGGAAGTTAGTTAAAAATCGACTGCAAGATTTGTACGGGACAAACGCACAAACAAACAAGAGAGCGAGTTAATAAAAACATGATAAAAATGGCAGAGAGAGAGAGCTAGAGAGATTTTTCGAAATAAACAAACTAACTTGTTAAGTGGCCTCCCAGATTTAAACATGTGACTGAGCATACGCAGAAACAATTTAATGTGTTTATGCGGCCTTGTGCTTGGTGAGTATCTAAAGCCAGATTTAAATATGTCACTGAGCATGCGCAGAAAGCAATATTTTAATTGCAAATTATCGCCCATTAATAGAAACTGCGGTTATAAAAGCCAAATTTGATACATCTATAGATTAAAATCTTTCGTTTAAAGCCAAAATGAAGTAAATTGATGCAATTAGTTTTCACTCACGGACTGCCTAAAAAATCGGCTTAACAACTTAAATAGTTAGATTGAAAAAAATTTTAAAAATAAAATTCTAACAAGGGTGCCCTAAGTTTCTAATCTTATTCCCAAGGGTACCACTGACATAAAAAGTTTAGGAAAACCTTATGTAAAGCATCAGTAGATTATGCTTGTTGAGAGACACTATTTATAGTTTATTTAGACAGAACTCTAATATATTGAAGAGTTATGATGGGTTAAGCTGTTGTATAATTAATAAATAATAAAACTTATTAACCTATTATATTTTTGTAGCATACAATGCCATCTTAATTTAAATTGATCACCCGGTGCTGAAATGTAAAAACGAAGTGAGCTTGAATTTCTTGTCGCACTGTATATTCCATTAATAAATTAAATTCCTTCAGCAGCCCTGTAATTATAAAAAAATTGAAAGTTATACAAATATATTAAAACAAATTCTAATTACATTAAAAAAATAAAATAATTTATCTAGCGAAATTTTATAGTTTGTCCAACGAAGTTCTTTAAATGTCTAAAATTGAATGTGCATGTTTTAAACTATCTTTCAAAACAATTTATTTTCTAACTACAAGAATATAGCATCGCTTAGATTAAATTACAATTTAATGCTTTCAGGTCTTTTTTCAATCCAGTGTCTAAAACACAAAAATGTTTGAGGCGACAAAGTTACTATATCTTTTACAGCTAGAGTTTGTAAGAATGTAGATACAGTGGTTGCGCAAGTGAAATATTATCAAACTAAGTTTTCTGTTTTTTAACTGTTAGACCTTACTATACATTATATTTAAAATTTCGATTTATTATTGTATGAAATATTTTGTTCTAGACAAGATATTCTAAAACAAAAATAAAGATTGTTGCAATAGAGATCTAGAGACTTTCCCTACTTATTCAAATCGAGAGAACCAAAATATAAATCCCAATAAGAATTATTTTACGCTAAAATAACAAACTGTTTTCATGACTAGTTCTCTGAAATCTCCATGTTTTGATTCTTGGAGGGGGTAAATAAAGAATTTACTAGTTTACCATTGAAGTAAAGCATATGACCCACTCTATGTGTTTTCGAACTAATCGTACTGGTATTTGCATCCCATCCTCTTACCTCTAGTATAGAACTGCAAAGGTTATTTTTCACTTCTAAATCAAAATAAGTAATATGTTCTCGCTGATTTATTCTCAACCAGTGTGCCACGGCACTTTCGGGTGCCGTGAGATTAGCTAGGGGTGCCGCGAGATTTTTTTGGGAAACAAAAAGATATATTAGTAGAGACCACTTAAAATAAATACAGTGGAACTCGGTTAATACGACATACTTAGGATCACTGAAAATACTCGTTTTAAGGGGATCCAAGACACAAAATTCTCCAAATTTTCAAAAAAAAATTAAAAATTTATTGCATTAAAAATTTTTGAGTTCGTTTTCGCTCAAAATGACGTTTAAATCATGTTTCTATCTTAATAGAACAGGAGAAATTATTTATTATTTTGCAACATTCTAATAGCAGCCAATCGTTGTTTAAATCTGTAAGTGCGTTTTTCAGCATGAAAGTTTTTTTCTCCCATTTCTCGTCTTTAAATTGTTATAAGTCAAGAACCGTTAAAGATGAATGGTTCAAACTTAGAACATGCCTTTTTCAACTATTTTACTTTAATTTTGATTCAGAAAATTTGAAAACAAAGTTTGCTTTTGAAAATACGATTTTTTAAAATATAAGTTAAATAATTTTTTTTGAAATTTTTAATCTAAATATTTTTAATTAAAAAAATAATATTTAAAAAATACTGAATCAGAATTAAAACTTATATATTTCTGTTTAATTAAATGAAAAAAATTTGAAATTCGACCAATAATATTTCGAGTTATAACGATTTTAAATTACCCCACTTTTTTAAATTTAAAAATTTTAAATTTTTAAAAACTCTTTGAGAAGTTTTATGATGTGATTTTGTTTACAAATTATATGGTTAACCATCACAAAAAAATTCAAAATTTTAACTCAATAAATAAAATTTTTTTTTAAATGTGTCCCTGACCCCCTTAACCGTTACTCGCATAAATCGTGAAAAAATAATTTGGGTTCAAATTACCGGTTTTAAAAAAAGGATTAAAAATATAAACATTTTTCTACATATTAAAGTTAAATAATTGCAATGATTTACCTTTACTCCACTGTAATTATATTTGCTTTTGTTTTTAAACAAAATTTGGAATACCCCAAAGATCAATCGTTAACATTTATCTTTAAAACATTTAATTGTCTTTTAAATTTCAAAGGAAAAAATTATTTATGTACAAATACAACCAATATTAATATTTTTAAAAATGTTCAGTAAGTTCAGTCTGTTTAGATACGGCTTTCATTTTAAAATCCCTTGCTTCACCTCATAATAATCAGTGCATTTAAAGATTTAAACATTTTACGTAGGATCACGTTCCTCCATAACGGTCCTCCGGAAAGGAAAATTTCAGACGATAAAACCATCCTTCCGTACCTGATGAGTTATAATTTTGGCAGCGCGCCAAACCCAGTCTGTATCGCTGGGACAAGCAGTAAAAAGTTCAACAGAAAAGTACCAAAATGCGTCAAAATTTTGATATACATATACAGGTGGTTATCAAAATAATGGAAACACTAAGAAACATCATGAAAACCTTTATTAATACGGCGCAGAATCACCTTTGTTATGTAATACCCCCTGATTCACCTTAAAATTGGATTATACAAGTGATGAATAGTAGTTAGGAATATATTATACTATTCTTTGGGAAAAATCATGATAGTTCCTGTAGAGATGCTGTGGTGTATATCGATACCTAGCTCTTTTCACTTATGCAGATCACAGTGGTTCGATGATATATAGTCGGGGGGGGGGGGATTGTACAGGGCAAGATAAGATATTTGACTTCTTTTTCATGGTCTTCAAACCAATACTTGATAGATTTAGCTGTATGTATAGGGAGATTATCATCCTGGAGAACGCCATATCCTGCAAGAAACAATGTTTGCACCATAGGATAGACTTGTGAGCTAAAATTTTTATATAGTCCTTCCCATTCAATCTCCCTTTTAGGGTTACAATAGGGCCTGAAGAAAACCATGAGATGTCATCCCAAACCTGATAGATCTATCTCCATGATTCACAGTTGAGATGAGACAGCCAGAATCTTACGCTTGGGTAGATGTTCTCTAGACATACGAATGTCCTGTTGCGAAGAAAAATGTGAACAATGATTCACCGGACCAAATGCCGTTTTTCGATATATTACTCGACCAGGATTTGCGCTCGCAGCAACAATGTGGACGATATTTTGTATTGGCATCTATTACGAGTGGTTTGGGAATAGCTACCCTTCCGTAAATTCTTTGTTTGTAAAGTTTCCTTCTACCTCTGATGGTTGATACCGGAACATGCAAATGCAGATTGAGCTCTTCGGTCATTTTAGTTGCAGTTGTTTTCATTCTTCATGTCACAATCTGCTTCCATACCTCGTACGTCTCTTTTACTCAGATCTCCCTGTCATCCACTATTCTGTGTGGCAAAGGGTGTTTTTCCGTGCACTCTGTATACTACCATGACATTCGATACCATAGTTTGAAAAACACCAATTACCTTGGGGGTTGCAGTAACAGATCTCCAATTTAAACGCGCTCAAACAATTTGCCCTTTTTGCAAAGTCTGCAAGGTTTGGCATTTTACGCTGTTCCCCCCAAAAAATACGATGCCCTTAGTTTCATTACTGCTATTTGACAGTAGAATAATACATACACTATATTATATAAAAAATACAGGTGGCCAGACTTGTTTTCTAAGGAATACGAAGCACATTCATAAACACCACTGATATTGATAGGTGTTTCCATTATTTTGATAACCACCTGTATGTATATATATATATATATATATATATATACATACGTACATATATATATAGATACATATATACATAACACATGCATACATATATGCATACAAAAGAGGTAAGCAACGATAAGTAATCCTGCGTTTATAATCCGCGGTAGTTTCGTTAGAAGAGACTACCTGAAATTTTTTTTTCAAAAAATGCAGTCAGTTGAAGAAGAGCATTCTGCGCTTCACTGTAACTCACATTTGGTGCTAATGCCCTTGACTGTCCTCTTCACCTTCACTTTCACTTCGGAGGCAGTTAGAGCTCTTCACATCTTGAATAATGTCTTCATCTGTAAGTATACCTGAAGTCAACACTTCATTCTCGACATTAATCATCTCAATTTTCCCATCCATCAAATGTATTCAGACTTTGTTCTTTTAGCCACTGACGTAATGGAAGGTCATCATCTTCACTGTTATCATCTTCTTTTGATTTGATACCAGCTTTAAAAAAGCAATTTTTTATTGTGGAAAACAGAAGCGTTATTCCATGCATCACACATTAACCTTATCGCATTTAATACATCAATGTTCTTTACCAATTTCTCTCCCATGTTTTTATTAATCATCCCAGTTAAAACACGTCTGAAGTAACATTTAAAACTCCAATTAAAACCTTGGTCCATCGGATGTATCACAGATTATGTATTAGTAGGCAAAAATTACAATTCGATGTTTGAAAGATTTTTCACTTGCGGGTACGCTGTACAGTTATCCACTAGCAACAAAATTTCCTGTTTTTCGTTCAAATGTGGTCTCGATAGATTTTTGACAAAAAAGTTTTGTTATTTACTTTACTTCCTGGTGTTGTAATTTTAATGGTCAGCAGTATACACACACACACACACACACACACACACACATATATATATACACACACTGGTGAAATAAATTAAGAGAATTTGCATATTTTATCGAATTTAATGAAAAGAACTGAATTGAATGTAAAACCACTGCTTCTAGACAAAAATGCAAATCTTACGTGCGTAAGTTAAGACGCATTTCGTTCGCTAACGCACCTCGGCGAATTTCTTGGTGTTATTTTGCAGCAATCGATTAAATTCAAATTGTAACAGTAAAAATGAGTAACTATCAACGTTTAGATGAAGGAATGAGGTGGCGAATTGTGGGGAGGCTAGAATCAGGCCAATCTCAAGTCCAAATTTGTAGAGTTAAATTTAACGCCCAGCGTCGAGTGTAACTTATGGAAACAGTTCCAGGATACCGGATCCATCGTGAGAAAGCCTGGGAAAGGTCGTCCAAGAGCCACGACGGCCAGAGAAGATTGCCTAGCGTAATATTAGATTTTGTGTGCATTAAGTCAAACTGCTCAATCCACTATACTGATACAGACGAAGAAATTAATAAATAAGAAAAAATAGAAAGACCCCCAAAGAAATAGAGGAGGATTTTATTATGTACATTAAACATGAATTCAGTGAAAGAAAAAAAAATGTGTACGCAAAATATTAAGATATACATGACAGGAAATCTTCCAGCATGGGTTCGGAAAAAATAGGAATTTATTCCACTTCCTTTAAATATTTAGATTATTTTTTCTCGATCAAAATTTTGACTTCACTAATTTTGAACAAGGTCGAAAAACACGTCTACGGTAGGTCAGTCCATAAGCGAGGGGGTTCATACTAAGCCTTACTAATTGTTATAAAAAGCCGTTAACTAAACTGTTATCTCGATAGCTGAGTTCATAAACGAAGGCAAAATCTTGGTCCACATCATCTCAGTCATAAACGAGGTGAAAAGCTACGTCCATGTCATCTCAGTACACAAACAAGGGCAAAACTTTAACTCCTGAGAGCTAGCTATCCAAGTCTCCGAGAGTCTAAACTAGGTCCTAGACTGCTGTCTGAACTACTAACGGAAATATCCCTGACTCTACGACAGTTACATTTTACACGAGACATGGCTGTTATTGCTTCAAAGGTTAATCCTTTACAGGGCACGTTTTATTCATTTTCTTAATTTTAGATAACTGCGATACAAATATGTAAAAATCCAGATATTAAAATATTTCTTTTCGATTTTCTCCGCAGTTTATGTATTTATTAACATAAGTGTTCTGTTATCTCTTAAAACTCCCATCCCTACTTATGATCCTATTACAGCAGAAGATATTTAACTGCATCTGCAACCGTGAGCCTTCGTGTGCATTTCGGCCGACTCTATCTTCATTGAGAAAAGAATTAACCTGTTAGCCCATTACGACAGTGCTAGCTATCCGAACAACGCACCCCCGGGGACACGTGACTAAAGAGCTCTAATAGGCTGCGTCGGCTAACAAAAGCAAGAAAGATTTTAAAACCTCCTTCAAGGAAAATAGTTAATTTAAAGTTTTAAATCCTCACGTATAAGGGGATGAAAAGAGTTTGTCGACGCTGAGTGAGAAATGCAATTAAAACGTGTTTGAAGGAAAAATGGCTCCGCGAATTGCAGCGAGGGTTTCATTTATATGAAATGGAGAAAATGTTTATATTATGCATGAAGTTTCATTACCATACCAAACAAGCTATTAATGTACTCAGTTTCATGAAATAGGGTTTAGAGAAGAGGAGTCAATTTCAAGTGTTTGGTTTGAAAGCACAGATTTTTTAGTCTGTAGCACTCCTGAAAGAGAACTAAATCCTAAAATTTAATTTATCGGTGTTATAAACATGAGCATCCTGTTTGTCAGTCCTCTTACAAGCATATATCCTTCCGTTTGCCACATCTTTTATTGTCTGCGACTGATGCTAAGCGGTAAAGGGGAAAATACAAGTATTTTAAATGTTATAATTAAATATTTGTAGTTATCTTAAGTATATGACTGGTCTGGGAATGGTTAAAAGAAATTGTTGAGGAGCGACTGTACGTTCCTCTTAGACTAAAATGAGAATCCCAAACGTCGAGTAGATGTAAAAGAGAAACCCCACTCTGTCTCTCTCTCTCTCTCTCTCTCTCTCTCACACACACATACACACACACACACATATATATATATATATGAATATATATATATATGAATATATATATATATATATATATATGTATATATGAATATATATATATATATGTATATATATATATATATGTATATATATATATATATATATATATGCATATATATATATATATATATATATATATATATATATATATATATATATATATATATGTGTGTGTGTATATATATATATGTGTGTGTGTGTGTGTGTGTGTGTTACCGTGAAAGACCGAAATCTGGAGAATGTCATCATTCTCCGGTGAATGTCAACATTCACGTAGTTGTTTGGTGTATGTCCGCAATATTTGCTAAATATCCTCATTTCTCACCGACAGATTACACCGACAGATGTCAACATTCCCCATGCACTGACGGTGAATGCTGATTAAAAATATTTTTGTCACGTTTTTAAATCACACTTTATTATTAAAATGTATTATGATATATGCCAAAATAAAGCTTAAGTAACCTCACATGTGAATAAACTGTTGATTAAAAATATTTCTGTTACGTTTTTATATCATACTTTATTATTAAAACAAATTATGATATATGTCAAAATAGGAGGAGGCTTAAGTAACAGCACCTGTAAATAAACTGTTCAACTTAAAACGAACAGTACATTTTAAATGAGAAAAGAAAATAACACAATAATAAACATACTTAATTGTGTGATTTACGGTATACAATCTTATTTTTTACAACTTAAACTGTTATGACACTTTTAATTGCACAAGAGTCCCTTGATTTTACAACTGCATTTAGTCGTGAAACACTTCTTTTTGAAATGACAGCGTGTATAGCCTTGTCCCCCACTTCTCAAATTAATGGCATATGTTTCTCTCAGCGACATTTCTTGAGAAGGAATCTCATCTATGGAAAGTAACTTTTCTTTACAAATTACAAACTGATTACGGGTATAAAGCTGCTAGAGGGTACTATTTTTGTTTGCAAATTTATAAAAGTCGGAGTCTTCTATTCCTCCAACAACCGCCAACACATTGCGGGCATCTGTACGACCACAGTCGACATGTCGCCTCTCTGTCTGTTTTCTTGGCTTCTCGTTTCGACTTCCACCAGAGCATATCTGTGCTTGTCGACATACACGAATGTATAATAATATAACCAAATATTCGGTCTTTCACCGACGTATTTGGTATGTATGGACATTCACCGGAGAATATCGACATTTTCCAATTTCGGTCTTTCACGGTAACATATATATATATATATACAGGGTGTCCATAATTAAAGTCCCACTTTCAAAGGCTGCAAAAAAAAAAGAACCACTGGTCAGAATGACTTCAAATTTGAACTGAATATACTGGAAGAAGGGGGAAACGATTAGGCATAGTAAAAAAAGTTCCAAAATGTATCAATAGATGGCGCTGTAACATTTTGGAACTTCTTTTATTATGCCAAATCGTTTCCCCCTTCTTCCTGTATATTCAGTTCAAATTTGAAATTATTCTGACCAGTGGTTCTTTTTTTTTTGCAGCCTTTTGAAAGTGGGACTTTAATTATGGATACCCTGTATATACACAGTGTGTACCCAAAATTATGATCGGGTTTCAAATGGCTATAGCTATGCAATAAATCATGTTGCAGACGAATCGTACGTAAAATGAAAGATAAACTCTCCAAGTTTAAGTGTGCGTAAGCTTACGGGGAAGCTCCAACAAACTCAAGGACTAGCGCCAGAAAATTCCGGAGAATTCTTTTTTTCCAGTTAGATGGAGCTCATCCACATTTTGCTACAATCGCGCGGAGTTTCTTAACGAAACATTTCCTCAGCGATTGGTCGGGCTAGAAGGGTGGATTGCCTGGCCCCCCATGGTCTCCAAAACTTACCCCCATGGATTTCTATTTTTGGGGTTAAGTTAAAAAAAAAGTGTATTCCATTCATGTCCGAAATCTGGACCATTTAAAAGGAAGGATCACTGAAGCTGTTGAGTCTCCTACGCCGGATATTCTCTTCCCTGTATGGAAAGAGACTGAATGTCGTTTTGACGTCTGCAGGGCAAATAAGGGAGCCCACATCGAAGTCTGCTGAACAGGTAAGAAACTTGGAGATTTTCACTTCAATTTGACGTACAATCCTCACCATTTTTGGGGGTGCACAATGTATATATATATAACAGTCAACGCTCGTTATTTTGACGACCGGCCATTATTGTGACATGTCCAATACAACGACCGGTGCAAAAAGTCCCAAATGGAATCTCCTTTCATGATATATTATTTTTAAGTTTTCGATACAGCGATCTCTCGTTATAATATATAACATGATATAACTCGTTATATACCTTTTTCTTTGGGATGCAGAGGTATCTATTGAGCGTCGACGGTATATATATATATATATATATATATATATATATATATATATATATATATATATATATATATATATATATATATATATATATATATATATATGTATGTATGTATGTATGCATGTATGTATATATATACAGTTGGGTCTCTGTTTAACGACTTTCAAGGGACCGCGAAAAATCGTCCTTAAGTAGAGATCGCCCTTAAACAGAATTTGTGAAAAAAATAACATTTCCCTATACACTTTACAGGCTTTGGACTATCAATATATTTCTTAATATATTGGCGTGTTTAAAAATGTTATTTTTATTATCATTATTATTTTATTCACGAAAAGTTATTTTAAATTACATTGAAAAAAGAGTACAAACAATACGATAAATTTCGTTTTAACAAAGTCAAAAAGTGTTGATTGCTTCATTTTTCGACTTGTTTTCGTTATTCTCTTTTCCCGATTTTCTAAAATGTTAAATGTGTCATCTTCCATTTTCGATGTAATATAGCGTATAGAGCAGAAGTTGCATGTGTGTAAGACGGTGGCAGTGTCTCATTTTCCGTGTCTTCAACTTCACCTTCTTCGTCTGACTCTGTGTTTTCGTTTACTATATCTTCATAAATTTATTCTACATTTCTGAAATCTGTTGTTAAAACATATTCATCACAACTGTAGAAATCTTGAATTGTAACATCCTCATCTTCATCAAGACTTCTCCATTCTTCAGGGGTAAATGTCATCTTCGTTGATTTCTACATCCATACTTTGCAGTCCCACTACAAGTTGTTTGTGAATTCCAGCAACACGAAAGCAGTTTTTTTATTGTGGATTAAGAACTTCTTTCCATGCTGATGTTATCATGTGCATTGCTTCCAAGATCGTAAATTTTCTAATTTTCATACTATCAGCCGAATGGTTTTAAATTTCCAAATTGAAGACTTTCTGTAGTATGCTTTCACACTGCGAATGATACCCAGGTCTAATGGCTACAACTTGCCAGTGCAATTAGCTGGTAAGAAATGAATAGTCAAATTTGTAAGTCAAGGGATATTTGGAGTATGTGTAGCACAATGGTGGATTAAAGGTAAAACTTTTATCTTTTCTTGATGCATTTTTGCATCAAATTTTCTAATTCAGTCAATAAAAATTTGTGATGTCATCCATACTTTATTGTTAATCCGGTACTCACAAGATTTCCTGGTGATATTCTTAAAACACCTTGGTTGGTTTGATTTGCCTATAACTAGTGGTGGGAATTTCACGGATCCACCCGAATTAGTGTACAGTAAAACAGTCAATCGTTCCTTACTGTGTTTTCCACCAAAGCACTTTTCGCCCATATACGTTAAAGTTTTATTAGGCACCCTATTGTGGGGTAGGCCCGTCGCATCAGCATTGAATATGTTCTTCTCATCATATCCATCTAATATCCCTTTCAGCAATTCTTCGACTATTTTTTCATCTACGGCGCCACTTTCGCGAGATATGCTTTTAAATGCAATTCCATATTTTTATTTGAACTTTGCCAACAGACTAGCTGAAGCCTGAAAATTTTGCATTCCAAACTTCTATTTTCCATTCTTCGACTATTTTTTCATCTACGGCGCCACTTTCGCGAGATATGCTTTTAAATGCAATTCCATATTTTTATTTGAACTTTGCCAACAGACTAGCTGAAGCCTGAAAATTTTGCATTCCAAACTTTTCTGCCAGAACAATAGCATTTTCTTTAAATATCACTCCGAAAATTGGAATGTTGGATGCTCTTGCTTCATAAAACCATTGCAGGACTGCCTTATCAAACTCTTCTGATCGACCACATTGAATTTTCTGCCATTTGGATTTGGATCTCAAACCAAATTTTTGTGCTGCTTCAAGAATTTTCTCTTTGCTTGCTAAAATTCCTTTGAGAGTAGACTCGGGTAGCTGAAATTGTCTTGCGAATTGGACTTTTGTTAGTCCAACACGTTCTTCCCAGTATTCAATAATTTTCCCCTTTTCGTGTAGCGTAAGATGCTTTCGCTTTGATGTCATTTTGCTCTGCTCGTATTCGCACTGGAATGAGCTCCTACACACAACCATGAATTCTCTAAACATGAACATCTGCTTCCCGGAAGGAGTGAGAGAAGGCTGCTATTGGACAGTTTGAAAGTCACATGGCAACATATGTTAGGGATAATAGAGGGATTCAGCTCCCGCACTAAGAGCTTCATGAAAAAATATTCGATCTTCCGAGAAACAGTAATCCCCCCTCCCCGTTTTTCACACTGCAACAAGTCTATGATTTTAACATTGCAAATATCAAGGAAATTCCGGGTCTGTTATTGACATCAAATTTATTTTTCCCCACAGAAGGAAAGGAAGGTTCCCCTCCTGCAGATAAAATGTTGAAGGAAAAATTTATCATGTAAAAAAAATCGTCGTTAAACAGAAACAATATCGTCTTTAAATAGAATTTTTTTACGTCGGAAGGACCGGGACTGGGCAATATCGTCTTTAAATAGAGATCGTCGTTAAGTAGAGCGTCTTTAAACAGAGAGCCAACTGTATATATATATATATATATATATATATATATATATATATATATATATATATATATATATATATATATATATGTGTGTGTGTGTGTGTGTGTGTGTGTGTGTGTGTGTGTGTGTGCGCGCGCATAACAACAGGTGAGAAACATGTCCAAAATACACTGAACATGATTTTCCATACAATCAACACCTAATTTTGACAAATATTTACCCCCACAAGCTTTTAGATTTTGAGAAACAGTTGCGTGATTCATTACTGCTCTTTATCTAAACTAATTCAAACTGAAGTCCAGTCCGCACTTTTGTGCACCTTGCATTTTAAATGGTTACGTGTAGCTCCTTTGTTAACAGTTTAATTTGTTTGTATTCATAAGCTTGGCAATTGTTTGGGTTATATTTTCGCCATTGTTTGTCTAATTGTTCGACGATGAAAAGAAACGCGGGAAACCAGAAATTTCATGTTTTCTAAAGGCAATATCGAAAGATTTGATCACGTACGGGTTACTGAAGTGAACCTATATCCAAGCACCGGTTGCAGACTAGATCTCGAAATATCGCACAACCGACATGTAAAAAAAAAAAAAAATTATCGGATATGAACTTGCATTTAGTTATGACATTTAATTCTCAAGTACGTTTGCAATAGTTTATGACTATAGTATATATTTCATGAAAAAGTACTTAAAAAAATACTCAAAACCGTAGCGAAAATGAAATACTTCAGAACTTTTATTTTTCTGAAAAATATAATTTTTTTAAACATTGATTTATTGAACCCCTGTTTTGATCTCAAAACTGATTGTACATTTTTACTAGATTAATTATTGGAAATTAATAATCATGACGTTAATAGATGGCCAGAATATTGAACAAACATTAATCAATCATCATGATTAAAACATGTCCTATTCATCTATACGTGAAAAAGGGTTGGGAAAAGTTTGTGAACAATCTTTTTCCTGAAAATTTCGACCATGTCGAATTGCTTCCATGACATGCATTGTTTTCGGTCACATGCACCGATAAGGTATATTATGATTTAAAAATTATCCATGGACGTTTTAATCAGACAAGTGAATAACAATGATCTGTATCATACGACTTGGCGCCAATTCTCTTATGGTCGTGGTATAATTGAAGTATTACCTAAAGGATACGTGATACTGATATGTTTCCGGGAGAACGTTTTATTTTTTATGTGCTTTTATGTATCCACTTTTATTTTTAAAAAAGTACACTTCTACCTAGACTTTTATGTGTATGTGTTTATTCTAAATTCTAAATTTATAATTAATTAAAATTATGGTATTACTATCTGAAAACCCGCACTTCGCTACAGAGTACATTGAAATTAAATACAACGGTCAATGTTTGCAATTAATGTCAAACAATATATATATATATATATATATTTATGATAAATACGACGTTCAATATATACAATTGATGTGAAAAAAACAAAAACAAAAAAAATATATTTATAAAAAAAATCGTAAGGATTATTTTTATAGACAAAATAATGTAGAAGAAAATATTCAAATTAAATGTAATAGGACATACTAAAGAATACAGTACAGATAATATAGAACAGTTTGAGGAACATAATATTTTTTATTGTATTTTAATATTTTTTTGGATAATGTCCAATCGTCTGCCGCATTAGCAAGAAAAAATTATTTTTGTCTATTTAATTGTTATGCACGTGAAGATAAATTTATATAAAGTACCAGAAAAAGAAATCACGTGATCAGCATTTAATAAATTAAATTCTAAAAATTAATCTTTAAAAATTCTCCAAAAATCAGAAAATGGAGGTAAAGATTAAAAAAAGATCTCATTTTAAAGGAACTTTTATGATCTTTCTCTTGATATAAATTTTATAACCCTCCAATTATTATTTTAAATGCAAACTTAAAAAAAGTTACTATAACAGCTTACAAATTTAATTTAAAAAATCTAAGAAGAATTTTCCAAAAATCTTTCTTAGTGCACCCCTACACTATAAGAAGAATCGGCATGCAAAATTTCAGCCCTTTAGGTCCAGCGATTTGGTCAGTGCGTTGTATGTCAGTCAGTGCGTCAGTCAGTTACGGAACTGTTTTATATATATATAGACTAGTTAAAAGGACGTCAAAATGACTGAAAAATAAGAGTAACATTATGTTGGACCCTTCTTCGGCAACTGTTTAAGTCCGCGCATCATTTATCTACGAATGAGAAATCAACTATCGTCTCGAAAAAATAAAAACAAAATAACACATTTCCTATTTCACAAATATTCATTGTTTTGTTTTACCAATGCGGGGCAATTGTCTGTTTGAAGACATTCTACCAAAATCCGCGAGAATCGTTGGTTGCTATTAATGGGGGTACATAATAGGTGCATCAACACCACACCTTGCCACTTCCATTTCACTGAATTCTCCCAGGCACAAATATTCCTTTATATACGACACTGCTGGCCATCCAAAATGCAACACCAAGAAGGACAAGAGATATCACAGCCAAATTTATTCCAGAGAATACAGATATTATCAATGATAATTGATTGGAAATACAACCTTCTTTGAAGTGAGGAAGACGAGAAAATCAGTAATGAGTGATGCCTCCACGTCTGTCAATAACCTCTGCGACACACCGAGGCATTGACTGAAAGAGGCTTTGGATGTGGTGTTGGGGAATGGCAGCCCAAGCAGCCTCCCCACGCAGCCAAAGTTCATCTGTTGTGCCCGCGGGAGCGGCATGCCGGGCTAAGAAAATCCAATCATTGACCAGACATGTTCGATGGGCAATAAATCTGGAGAACAGGCTTTCCAGGGTAACAATGCAATCTGGTGATCTGAGAGAAAATTTCAACAATGCTTAAAACGTGTGGTAGCGCAATGTCCTGTTGAAACGTGGACCCAGGCAAGCCCCGAAGGTAAGGAAGGAGAACAGGCTGCAAAACCTCAGAGCTATAGCGCCGGCTGGCAAGTGTACCGGAAATACGTACTAGAGGGGTGCGGAAGTGGAATCCAATACCACCCCACATTATAACACCGGGTGCAGGACCAGTATGAAGATGCATACAACAGTTGAGCAGCCTCTCTACACGGTGTCTCCATACTCTATTCCGACCATCGTGGTGTTGCAGGCAGAAGCGTGATTCGTCCGAAAACACAATGTCATTCCATTCGAAATTCCCTCTCCACCGTTCAGAGCACTATTGCAAACGTAAACGCCTGTGGTTTAAAGTCAAAGGTAAGCGAAGCAATGGACGCCTAGCGGACAGTCCACTGCGCTACAAACGACGTCGTATTGTTCGTGAGGACACCAATTGTTGTGTTACAGACTGTATTCGTTGCGCTATGGTTACGGATATGGCACTGCGCTCCATCAGTGCCATACACACAATATGTATACCTTCCCGTGAAGAGGTGCGATGAAGCTGTTGCAATCGCTCATGTCGGTCAATCGTTCCTCCCTGCCCCCACCGATTCCATATTCGCATGACTGTCACTTGTCTACGTTCGACACGATGACCTATTCTCGGAAGGATAATCCACAATCTCTGTATACAACGATTCTGCCTCAGTCGAACTCCGAAACGTGCTCCAATGATCCTCGTGTTTTTCTCCTAGGCATACTGAAGCTGCACTCACAAAAAATCGCACGAGAGCACAACACACACACACACAATGCTTCAGCATGATATCCTAAAATTATGCAATAAACCCATATCGTGTAGCAGTCCGTAGTTATAGCTGAGAAAGTCAGTCCGACACAGGAATATGCCACATCGTAATTGAAGCTAAGATTTATTATATCCAGATTAATATCATTTCAGTTCCAGCAAGTTCATCTCCATATTTCCCTCAAAAACCGTAAACATCTCACCCGTCAAACAAACGCGTCCTGGCGCTTACGACTCTACATCGTTCTGTGTTACTATTAGAATCAAGTACAGTTGGTTCTCTGTTTAACGACTTTCAAGGGACCGCGAAAAATCGTCCTTAAGTAGAGATCGTCCTTAAACAGAATTTGTGAAAAAATAACATTTCCCTTCACACTTTACAGGTTTAGGACTGTCAATATATTTCTTAATATATTGGCGTGTTTTAAAATGTTATTTTTATTATCATCATTATTTTATTCACAAAAAGTTATTTTAAATTACATTGAAAAAAAAAGAGTACAAACAATACAATAAATTACGTTTTAAAAAATTCAAAAAGTGTTGTCATGCTTCATTCACCTTGTTTTCGTTATTCTCTTTTCCAGATTTTCTAAAATGTTAAATGAGTCACCTTCCATTTTCGATGTAATATAGCGTCGGAGAACATCTAGAGCAGAAATTGCATCTGTGTAAGACGGTGACAGTGTCTCGTTTTCCGTGTCTTCAACTTCACCTTCTTCGTCTGACACTGTGTCTTCGTTTATAATATCTTAATAAATTTGTTCTACATTTCTGAAATCTGTTGTTAAAACATATTTTTCACAATTGTAGAAATCTTGAATTGAAACATCCTCATCTTCAACAAGACTTCTCCATTCTTCAGGGGTAATGTCATCTTCGTTGATTTCTACATCCGTACTTTGCAGTTCCACTACAAGTTATTTGTGAATTCCAGCAACGCGAAAGCAGTTTTTTATTGTGGATGAAGAAACTTCTTTCCATGCTGATGTTATCATGTGCATTGCTTCCAAGATTGTAAATTTTCTAATTTTTATACTGTCAGCAGAATTGTTTATTAATTTCCTAATTAAAGACTTTCTGTAGTATGCTTTCACACTGCGAATGATACCCAGGTCTAATGGCTACAACTTACTAGTGCAATTAGATGGTAAGAAATGGATAGTCAAATTTGTAAGTCCAGGGATATTTGGAGTATGTGCAGTGCATCGGTCGATTAAAAGTAAAACTTTTCACTTTTCTCGATGCATTTTTGCATAAAATTTTCTAATCCAGTAAATAAAAATTTGTGATGTCATCCACGCTTTATTGTTATTGCGGTACTCACAAGGTTTCCTGGTGATATTCTTAAAACACCTTGGTTGCTTTGATTTGCCTATAACTAGTGGTGGAAATTTCTCAGATCCATCCGAATTAGTGCACAGTAAAACAGTCAATCGTTCCTTACTGTGTTTTCCACCAAAACACTTTTCGCCCATATACGTTAAGGTTTTATTAGGCACCATATTGTAGAATAGGCCCGTCTGATCTGCATTGAATATGTTCTTCTCATCACATCCATCTAATTTCCCCTTCAGCACTATTTTCCATTCATCCACTATTTTTTCATCTACGGAGCCACTTTCGCCAGATATGCTTTTAAATACAAGCCCGTATCTTTCTTTGAACTTTGTTAGTCAACCAGCCGAAGCCTGAAAATTTTGCATTCCAAACTTTTCTGCCAGAATAATAGCATTTTCTTTAAATATCACTCCAGAAATTGGAATGTTATATGCTCTTGCTTGATGAAACCATTGCAGGACTGCCTTCTCAAACTCTTCTGATCGGCCACATTGAATTTTCTGCCGTTTGGATTTGGATCTCAAACCAACGATTTGGACTTTTGTTATTCTAACACTTTCTTCCCAGTTTTCAATAATTTTCCCTTTTTCGTGTAGCGTAAGATGCTTTCGCTTTGATGCCATTTTGCTCTGCTTACACCTCGTATTCGTACTGGAATGAGCTCCTACACCCAACCATGAATTGAGGCGGTGAAAAGCAAAGTGGTGTAAGTCAAAAGCGTTTTACTGCAAAAATTACAAAAATTCCACTATAAATTGAACAAATTATTATTCATAATTATTTGCAATTCCACTATAAATTGAACATGGAGATTACATATTTGCCCTCAAATAAAAAAAGTTGAAAATGTGACTTACACCACTTTGCCTTTCACTGCCTCAATTCTCTAAACATGAACACGTGCTTCCCAGAAGGAGTGAGAGAGGGGTGCTTTTGGACAGTTCGTAAATCACATGACAACATGGTAGGTACAATAGAGTGATTCCACACCCGCACTAAGAAATTTGATCCAATAGGGAAGAATGTTCGATCTTCCGAGAAACAGTAATCCCCCCCCTCCCCCGGTTTTTCCCACTGCAACAAGTCTATGATTGCAACAAACATAAAGGAAATTCCCGGTCTGTTTTTGAAATCAAACTCCCCCACAGAAAGTAACCCTCCAGTAGATAGAATGTTGAAGAAAAAGTTTATCATGTAAGAAAAAATCGTCGTTAAATAGAAACAAAATCGTCTTAAAATAGAATTTTTTTACGTCGGAGGGACCGGGACCGGGAAATATCGTCTTTAAATAGAGATCGTCGTTAAGTAGAGCGTCGTTAAACAGAGAACCAACTGTAGTATGTTTTCACACTCCTAAAGCGTGTGGCTATTAGTCCGAGATGACTCACAGTCGTATGACCGGTGAATCAGAATCGCCTGGTCTACGTCGCAAGCTGTTTCTAAAACACATCGTATGTTTTTTCAATCCAGAATATCCCGTATGGTGCCGTCATATATTGGCATTTTTTAGGTAACTATTCTTTGAAAACCCGTAAATTTTATAGATTTGATAATAAATTTAATTAAGTCAATTCAGCTAGTTAATGACCCCTTATAGCATTACTTACACACACACACACACACATATATATATATAGGGTGTCCATAATTAAACTTCCCTACTTTAAAGTTGTCTACAGTCGAAACTATTGTTCAGAAAGTTATGAAATTTTGTTTAGGATATATTGAAGGGATGGGAATTTGTTTGAGCGAATAAAAAAATCAGTTCAAAATTTCACCCCCAGAAGGCGTTTTTTTGATGAATTACACGTTTAGCCAGCATTTTCTATAGTTAAACAATTTTTTTACAATAAGGCACGTTCAACATGACGGCCAACTAGTGCTGAATTATCGTTTTGGTAAAACAATTTTACTAACAAAGCTCGATCTGGGAATCGTAGCGATGACATTCTGATTAGCAATAGCAAGCACGCTGAAAGCAAAATCTCCATGAAAGTTTCTAGGTTTTATAACAACTTCTTCTCTACGTCGACAAAAATTAATTTGCATATTTCTTTCTTCTTTGTTCCTTCAAATCTTTTGTCGAAAATTACTTATCGAACAAGTTTCCGATCGACTTTGAAATCACTTTAAAGATTGTATTTAATGAGTATGAGTTACTGTGTTAGGGGGACCTATGGATAAAAAGATGGTGAAATCTTAAGTAAAGTGTAATTCATCAAAAATGCCCTCTGGTGGTGAAATTTTGTACTAATTTTTTTATTCGCTCAAACTAATTCCCATCCCTTCAATATGTCCTACACAAAATTTCATAACTTCCTGAACAATAGTTTCGACTGTAGAGAACTTTAAAGTAGAGAAGTTTAATTATGGACACCCTGTATATCCTTATGACATTCTTATGGTATTGAGAAAAATTTATTGGCGGTAAAAAAAATAGCGATAGGTTGCCAGTTTTTGCAAACCTCACCCAATCTCAAACTGAACTAGTTCGGATGAGGAGCAGCATTACCCTTTTATACATGTAAAGTAATATCAAATAAAATTATAATCATTACACTAATTTGTGGTTTATTATCCATAAAATGTTTAACTCGGGCTATAAATAATATCGAGAGATCACGCGTAGAAATTGATTTTTATAAAAAGAGGAGTTTGGGGAACTCCAAAAATTTGCATTAGCTTTAATCATTCGAAAAATAATTTTGATGCTTAAAAGGAAAATGCAAGAGATATTGGGAAAACACTAAAAAACTAAAATGTAGGTAATATTTCTTTAAGTGCAAAATGAATATTTTAATGCATAATGAAGAGATAGCAGACAGCTGTCGCCTGAACACAGAGAGATTGTCGCCGAAAGAGACAACATGAGACTTTCGATACAGTCAATATAGAGTAAAAAATAAAATGACTGGAGAATAGGAATTGCAGAACCAGACTAAAAATTCACATCTGGGTTTCGGTTCACAAATTTTTTTAGAACCTGGTAACAGGGTTCGAATAATACATGAAACACAAAACGTTTGACCTATATATGAATGAATGAACTGTAATTATTTTCAATGTAGAGAATATTAATTTATTCCGTAAATAAAATATATTTATTTTTTTTAATTTATTGTTATTTAAGCTAATTTAAGGAAATGGGAACTAAAACCGACATTACCGAATTCTCTGTGCGGTTTTTGTTTCTATTTGCAGTTTGCCACTTGATTAGAAATGCGTCGAGGACTTCGTTGCAAAATTCTAAGTAATATAAAAGACAATATTTTTTTGCTATTTATAACTGCAATAAATATAATTTCTTTTGAAAATTTTATATGAAATAAATCAATAAAATCAAATGACACTCGATGGCACGTCTTTTGACATCAGGTGGGTATTGACTTCTGATATATATTAGTTAATACTGTGGATGCGCTTAAAACAAAAGGTACCAAAGATATATATATATATATATATATATATATATATATATATATATATATATATATATATATATATATATATTTATTTATTTATAGTGATAAATTGTGCAGCATGTTAAAACTGTTTATACCCATTATAATGTTATTTTTTAAACCAAAGATTGACTACTTTCGAATACCCGGTTCTACAACCATTGGAACCTGGTTTTCGGTTCCAATAATAACCCACTTCTGCAATCCCTATCGGAGCGAGTAAAAAAATCTCCGACCTACACGCTCACGCACTTCAGCGATACTGCCGCACTCTCGCCAAAACCCGTCCGGTCGGTCCGAGTGGACGCTGCAGTACCGTCTTTTCATTGGACCAAGAAGTGGTCAGTCAAGCCTAAGTCCGGCCCTTCTCCCCCAACCCTTCAAGAAAAGGAAAAACATGGCGGACATTTCGAACAAAATGGCGAATTCGCCATTTAGCCAAACAGAATAAAAGGGGGGACCGTAAAACACAAAAAATAAACTATTAATTATTACTGAGTTAGCTTTTAAGTGAGATGATGATAAATTACTATGACATTACTATTATTTGGTTTAGTTAGTAAAACTTATGGAGTGATGAAAAAAAAAGGAAAGTCGTTATTCGACAGTTAGAACAATCAACACGACAAAGGCTATTTCCATCAATGTGTAAAATTAATTAAACAGGTTTTAGTTAAATAATGGGGTCAACATCTTCATTTTAAAGTTTTTATTAAACGCAAATATAATCATTTGAATTTCTGAAGGAATCTTTTGCAAGAAGATTTATTTTCTACAGGTAATATTTATTAGCATCTTGGCTCGTTTTAATGCAAACAGAACGGTATATTTACGTATTCTCGTATGTCTGCCATTGAATAGTCACGATCCCTTTTCTTTATAAAAATATATCTTACAATATTCTTGTACGTGTATGTATTTGTCGATAAATAAGAGAGATAAAACTGACATTAAAACGAAAAAATTATTGAAAAATTCAAAAAGGAAATTAGTATTGTTTCTCCATTCGAAAAAAATAGACGACTTTTTTATAGTAGATTTCTATATATTTGCTCTAAAGCGTTGTTAAACTTAGTTATTGTCCGACTAGTTTTTTCCTTATTTAATTTGCTTACTCTATTTAGTATTGCTTTAAGTATCAACCTTTCGAACTCATTTTAATTTTTAATTTTGCTTTCTATAGATGATATTACAATTAAATAAAATAATTGGTTAATTCAAATATCCATTAAACACACTGATATATGTTCATACACAATGATGTATATGTTCATATATATATGCTTGCATATCCATGTATTTGCATATTATCAGGAGGAGAAGCACTTAGAGACAGTTCTTTGAGATAATAATAAGTAAAAATGCAAGAAAAAATTACTCTATCAGTTTAGTGTACATTGTAGGGGTAATTTATCTATGAAAAAATAAATGATTACAATAAAGAGAAACTATCCTTCACTAAAATGATACGTTCGGATCGAAGGAAAAGGATCTTCGAACGAAGGAAAAGGAAGGGAAAGGATGCTTATTCATTAGTCGTACCAACCATACCAAAAGAAAAAAGTGATCTATCTCAACAGCTTGATCATTAAGACAAAGGATTCAGTTCTGTTTATTTTTGCATCTTTATTGGTCTTTTGTGTACAGAAAAAATGTTACTTTTTGTGATTTGAACTATTTCCTTTTTATTCATTATCCATATTATATATACCCAGAAAACTGTGTATTTTTATGAAATAGTTAACAGCATAAACGCCATAAAAATGTTCCTATTAATTACTAGCTACCTACGCAATCTGAAAGCTAACACCGAAAGTGAAACTGATTTAATTCGTAAACAATCCCATTCCTTAAATAAAATAGCAGCATGTTTTAATAAACAGCCACCACATATTTAATTTGCCTTAATGTACCTTCGTCTCAAGACTGAAAAGTAACCTTGTCAACGGAGAAAAATTCCCGTCTTATTTATGGTCCAATTTGAACTCGGTGAATTACGCCTCAGCTTCAGCTTCCCCCCAATGCACCTCCCTCGTCTCATCACCTGCATTCGCGGCAACTTCATTTGCCCTGACAAACGAGTCGACCCATTACAGTGCGGTGCAGACAATGCCCATAGGGGACAAATAGACGCTTATAACGCTGGAAGTAACAAAACACATGCATACGAGAGCGAAGGAATTTCAAGACAAGAGCAGAGAAGCGCGGGGCTTAATTCTAAGTTTCGAGTTCTTTTGAGCAGACGGTCTCAGACAATTTTTTACAGGACACGTCTCAGAGAAGTTTATTACGACGGCAGAGCGAAAAAAGGACAATGACCAGAAGGTCCATTAAGTCGGATTTTATGAAGCGTTTACAACATTAGTGCGAATCACAGGTTTAATTTTATTTACATTGTTTCTGAATGTGTGAATATGTAGATATATGTATACTCGCACATAAATATATATATATATATATATATATATATATATATATATATATATATATATATATATATATATAATAAAGTAAATATTAGGCCCTCCATTCTATCATTTAAATTCCTTTTCCTAAATCCAATCCCCAGTAACATTACTTTATCGCTAAAAACCCATAGCAACAGAACTTCCCATAAAATCGAATACGTTGCATTTCTACACGTGTATACTTCTGGAGAAAGGCGTGGGTTCACATCGCGAGCCCCAGAATTTGCTGACCCTTCAAAAATAATAGCCATATGCTTTTTCGCCTCTCGCGCATAAGGTTGAAAGGTGGTATCTTCGCTCCGAGCATCTGAAATGGATCCGACTGCTTCAAAATTTTAATTCCTTTCAGGCTGAGTCTAGCTCCAGTCATGAAAATATGAGCTAGCTTTCCTTTTCAGGTTGCACTTTAAGGAAGAATGTAATGGATATATTACATACATACACACACACACACACACACACACACATATATATATATATATATGTATATATTTATATATATATATGTATGTGTATATGTATATGTATATATATATACCGGGTGGCCATCATTAAACTGACAGTGCTCACAGTGTTCTGTAGCGCGATCTATTTGCGAGAATGACGCCACATTTTGTAGGAAGATTAAACAAGACGGGGGAAGAAGGATTCCGCGAAAAAATAAATTAGTTCCAAAAGTCACCGCTAGGGGAATATTAGGCGCTGTGTAATAGAAAATAGAGTGTTAACAAATGCAAATTAATACGGAATAAAATTACCTTTTATTATGCACATTTTCTTATTTAGTTTAAGTGCAATATGGCAACACTTTTAAAAAAGCGTAAAATCTACATAAACACCGATAAAGTCTCGTGATCTGCAATATCACGTACGCTGAGCAGAAGAAGTTCTTTATTCAAATTTCACGTTACATCCATTGGCACAGTGCCAGCTGCTTGGGTTTTAAAAGGCAATGTGTTACGTTTCGAATCAATCGGATTGAAAGTTTATGTGCAATGTCTCCTTCTTTAGTCGAGCGTGCGTTACTAGTCAAATTCTTTTACCTCAACCAGTGTAACGCGTCAGCCGCTCTTCGTTCTTTTAGAACGCACAAAAAAATGCGTAAAGGTAACGGTCCTGTGTCAGTTAATGGGCTAAAAGCAATGGTTGCGACGTTTGAGAAAACAGGTTCTCTGAAGTTTCAGTCAGGCAGAGGACGAAAACCTGTACCACAGGATACAATCGAAGCAGTTGCAACGGCGATTGTCGACAGAGGACCAGACAATATTGCTGCCACCTCTAGCGCTCGTGGATTAGCTCGAAATATGGATATGCCTTACAGTACGGTATGGAAAATCTTACGAAAGATTATCAACTTCTATCCGTACAAGATCAGCCGTGTACAGGAGTTACTGTACCCCGACCATGATAAGCGATTGACTTTTGCTCTCACCTTTCTTGCCAGAATGGAGGTGGATGATGCTTGGCCGTGGAAAATCTTATGGGGAGACGAGGCCCACTTTTACCTGCATGGAACTGTGAATACCCAGAACTGCCGAATTTGGGATGACAAATCACCACATGCAGTCACAGAAATTCCCTTACATTCACCAAAGGTAACTGTTTGGTGTGGGTTCACAGCGGAATTTATCGTAGGTCCATTCTTCTATGAGAACATTACCCCGACAGGACCGGAAACCTGTACCAAAAATGTATCAATACATTTTAACTAGCTTTTTTAACATAGTTGACTGCGACCGTGGACGTCGATTCTCTATATGGTTCAATGAGCCTGAAGTAAACCGTGCTAATGACGGCGATGCATTATGGGGTTGAGTCGGTGTCTTGGTGTCATGTATATGTAAGTTTGGTGTTTAGTGTTAGTAATGTAGTTATTTTTGATACATTTGTCTTTTATATTTTTCTTTTCTATAAAAAGGTCTCAGTTTTGTAGCAGACTTCGGAGAGTGTTGCCATGGCTTAAAACATTGTTTAATCGGAGTGGGGGGTCACAACTCCCCCCGGTCATTAACTACAAAACTTCCATTTCTGTTGTGAATTTCATTCTCTTATTCTTAAATCCGTGTAGGTTTGGTCACTTCTTTCTTCTTCATCGGTTTAGTATTTTCATTGCTTATATATATATGTGTGTACATGTATATGTATAGGTATATGTGTATATATAAATAAATAAATAAATAAATAAATAAATAAATAAATATATATATATATATATATATATATATATATATATATATATATATATATATATATATATATATATATATATATATCGGCCAGAAATTAGAAGAAACTGGACATGACTTTTCATCTCGACCTCGACTTACAATAAAAAAGGAAGAGTCCACCGTCAAAGTGGGTATGAAATGGATATTTATCCTTTTCACCACAAGTGACAAAATTTTGTAATTGGTTGGAATCAATCACATGGCCTATACCCGTGTATATGTCATGTGATGTATGATGAAATAATCACGCGCGTTATTGCGCTCTGTTAGTAAGTTGGAATTTGTAAATAGGCCTTATTCATTATATACAAACTTCATTGAGGTTTACGGATCTTACCATATATGGTAATGTCACTGGGATCTTAAACATGATTGCAGGGTTGGAATATATCTTGTGCCTGGGAAAGATTCAGCTGCAGGTGCATTAGGAGTAGCATTAATGTGAATGAAGTCATTACTAGGTTAAATTGTTTAGATTTTTTAGAATTTGCAATTAATCGATTGTAGTAGCAGTCTTATGGCATGAAAGTTTATTTAGCTACATAAACTACACACACACACACACACACTCACACACACATATACATATATATATATATATATATATATATATATACTAGCTGAAAACCCCCATTTCGCTATGGAGTACATTCAAATTAAATACAACGGTCAATGTATGCAATCAATGGCAAAAAAATAAATTTAAATATATATATATATATATATATATATATATATATATATATATATATATATATATATATATATATATATATATATACACATATGATAAATACGGCGATCAATGTATACAATTGATGTAAAAAACAAAAAATATATTTATAAAAGAATCACAAGAGATATTTTTATAGACAAAATAATGCAGAAGAAAATATTCAAGTTAAATCTAATAGGACATACTAGAGTATATAGTACAGTTAATATAGTACAGTTAGAGGAACATACCTTTTACTGTATTTTAATTCAGTCGGACCTCTATTTAATGAAGTCGATAAATCCCGAAAAAAGGTTCGTTAAATGGAAAATTCGTTAAATAGAAATTTACCTTTTAAAATACTTTAAACTACACAAGACAGATTTTAAATTCATAAACACTAAATCTTATTAATAAAAGTAATTATTCACACCTTTATTTTGTAAATTAATGTCTATTTGTTTTTTATATCTTACCCATCAAGCAGAAATCTGCAAGGAAAACAAGAATAAAACAAAACATTGTCAGGGAATACACTTTATTTTCAATTAAAAAAAAAATTATTAAAATCAATGAATTTTAATGACGTTATAGCATTTATTATAACAAGTAATTTTAAGCTGACATTATCAAATGCATCCTTAAATTTAATTATTGGTAAAGTTTGTTAATTTTGTCTGAGTCTTTTGTTTGAAAAAGTGCTTTATCTCATAATACGTCTCGCATCTTTGCAATGCACCAAAACCTCTTCAGGCGTACTTTCTTCAAACTGTAATCCGCGTCGGAATATGTTAAAAGAAAGAATTAGTCTGAAATGTTCAGAAATATTTTGAGAAATATGGAGAGAAAAATATTGAATCAGAAAAAAAAGTTTGTTAAATAGAGAATGCACTTCGCTATTTGGAGGTTATTTTACGAAGAAATTCGCAAAATATTCTTGGTTCAAAGGAAAAGTTCGCAAAATAGAGAAATTCGCAAAATAGAGGTGTGTTAAATAGAGGTCAGACTGTATTTTTTTGAATAATGTCCAATCGTCTGCCGCATTCGCAAGGGAAAAAATACTTTTTTGTCTATTTCATTGTTATGGACGTGACGATAAATTTATTTAAAGCACCAGAAAAAGAAATCACGTGATCAGCATTTAATAAATTAAATTCTAAAATTTAATCTTTAAAAATTCAACAAGAATCAGAAAATGGAGGTAAAGATTCGAAATAGATATCATTTTAAAGGAATTTTTATGATCTTTCTCGTGATATAAATTTCATAACCCTCAGATTATTATTTTAAATGCAAACTTAAAAAAAGTTACAAAAACAGCTTAATTTAATTTAAAAAATCTAAGAAGAATTTTTCAAAATCTTTCTTAGTGCACCCCTACACTAAAGAAGAATAGCCATGCAAAATTTTAGCCTTTCTAGGTCCAGCAGTTTTGTCTGTGCGTTGTATGTCAGTCAGTGAGTCAGTCAGTTACGGAACTGTTTCATATATATAGATATCACGTACAATCAGCATCTCGTGATTTCGTCTTTTGTTACACATACATCGGCATTTCTTTAAGACATCGATTTAACGTAGGCACGTCAAAGTTTTCTTTGAATTTTAGCTCACGCATACTGAAAAATGGGCTTTAGTTTATTATTTACGATGTGTATGTGTGTGTGCAACCCTTTGTTGATGACTCGTCTCAAGGGAGGGAGGTTTGATTAATACTTAGAGAGTCTTTGTGTAACATTTGGAACCCCCCCCCCCCCCCGAATCATGAAACAAAGCAGTAGTAGAGCGATTAGTATGCAGCTTGGGAAATCTTAAATTAGGCAGCTTATGCCGATTAGCCTTTTATGCTTTGTATGCGGATTCATATATCTTAATGCACACAGGACACTAGTGTTCCGTTTTAATGACGATGGCCCCCGGATGGTAGACAATACTGTCGCAAAATTATCTAGCCGTGTTGAGAATTGCCAAACCCAGGAAACTAAACTAAATCCGTAGCATCAGATTGCCACAAATACCCCCCAACCCCCACCCCATGTACGGTACCCGGAAACTTGATATCTTGTTCCGCAAAATTTTGGATGAATCCTTCGCTTTGTGGACTAACTCTCCCTAAAATGTATTTTTGTAGATGATTGAAAAAGGGACTCTCCAAACGAAATCTCACTCCGCCATCGAGTTCCTGTCCGCGACAGGGAGTGTCTGGTCGACGTAAACAGCTTTTTCTGAACTAGTTTAAACTTGACGTTTTCCTTATTAAATTAGCTTTAATGACCATAGTCCACGCGATCTGTCCTGTTGCTTGGAATTCATCGAGATACAGATTAAAGGTCAATGAGTTGGCTCCCTAGTTCTGCACCTTTCAAGCCCATATTTGATGGGATGTTGAATCGAAATTTTATCTTTCGACAATGATAGTGTTGTTGTTGTTTATTATAATCCCCTGACTTGAATGTAATTTCAGACCAGGTCCATACAGGCTTCGGGATGCAATATACGGCTCCGGTTTGAATAGCACCACAAGAGTCCGTCTTAGCTAGTTGCCACCTCAATTTTGACCGAGCAACCCCAGGGGCGACATTTGGGGGAGATCGTACCCTTTCCCACCCTTTATGACCTTCATAGAGGGACTTTCTGGTCTACGGATTTTTCGTCCCATATTCGGCCTAGACACGGAGGTATTTAATGGCGCTCGCCGGCATTCGATCCGAGCACCCTCAGCACCGAACGCTAGCACGTTACTACAAGGCCACCTCGAGAAATCCCAATGATAGTAATTATTGGTAGTATTCTCTAGTTGCACCCTAAAACCCATTTCCTGATTGTGTCTTTTGTTCCTCCAGAAAACTGTTTCATACGCGATTCTCGAGAAATATGCGCAGAACTGGTGAAGAATCGTATTTGGTATCCTCAAATACGTCTTTTCAATCTTTCGAGTTTTTGACAAGCGAATGACTGTACCTGTTTTCATTTTTGTTGCCTTGTTTCCAAGTGTGTCGACTGCGTCAGACACATGGCAGCGAAAACTTACATTTATAGACGATAAAGAACTGCCAAAGGTTGTTGAGCGATAATTTATTGCCTACATTTTTTGGGTGGCGTATTGTTACTAGGCATATAAACAGATCCTCTTAAGGTGCTTTCTCCTAATTTTCTAGCATACCATGGCTCAAGAAAGCAACTTTGATTAGTAGAACTTCGTTTTTCCGGACTAACTGGGACCATAGGCAATCCGGATAATCGAAAATCTGGATAATCCGGGTGATAAGCAAAACAAAATCCTCAACTAAGCAGAATTACCATTTATTACGATAAAAAACTATGTTTTTTAACAAAATTACATAGTACTAGCCGCTGCGCGACCAGCATGGTTGCTTTTAGTTTTATATTTTCTTTTGCAAAACAACTCAACTGAAAGAATATAAGTAATGTTACCATTACCTGTCATCATAAACATACGTTGTTAAGTGGTAGTGGGATCTCAGCCAAAATTTTATAATCATTAGAAAATTCTCTATAACGCTGATTCTAGTAAAACATTGTGATTAAAAAATGTGAATTACCTTTACTTCAGTACAGAGTTAACGATAAGACTGAGTAACTCAACACCAATCATTTTAAAAATTACATCCCTCTCTGTATGTAATATTTTTCAAAATTATCTACACTTTATCATTACATCAAATAAGAAATTATTGGAAAAAAAAATTTCCACTCAAAAAAAAGGAGTAAAAATTCAGCAAGTTCTAAAATATAGTGTGGATTACATCACCCTCTGTATGTACTAATGTTCTCAATTCAGATATCTACACTTAATCATGTCAAATAAAAATTGTTAGGAAATCTTCACTTATAAAATGGAGTAAAATTTCAGTTATTAATATTTTACTGATATCCCTAAAACTTCTTGATATACACAGTTGAGTATTTCAGGAGATACTACATAGACATAATCAAAAGAATGGACTCTATATAAACTTACATACAAGTGTCCATGAGTAAACACTGGATTTGATAGGTCTAAACAGATTTTGTCAAAAGTTTGTCCTCTTGCATACATTTAGAAAAACCGATGGAACAAATGAATAAATTAAAATTATTCTTGAGTAACATACAGCAATTAAATTGTACCAAATTACGTGCTATCATCCAGCAACTACACACAGGCAGCTGGCCGCCAATGTTTACATCTGGTAGTTGCAGTCGTTGCCATTCGGAGTATAGAAATATCGTTGATTTTTGTGCACCATACCAACGCGTTTTATGTATGCAGATTGTTTACAAGACATTAAAAAATAAAAAACAACAACTTTTTACATCATTTCTTAACAAAGAATTGGTCCTCTGTCTTCTCTTTCAAACACACGTGGCGTTTAAATGAAGCATGGTCACGCAAACGCTTTGTCATTAATAGTTCATCTGGAGTGGTGTCGGGCTGACATTCCAAGTACGCCATGATGTTTGTCAACTGGTGAGCGGGATCTGCAGGTTTCGTCCGCTGTTGCAGTGTGATCGCTCCTTCCTCGTCCACGTCATCTTCTTCCTCACTGTCTGCTGTCGATGTACATGCCGCTACAATTTCTTCTTCCGTCATAGTGCCGTAGTCACCGTCCTTATTGTCTCTCAGCCATCCACAGACGTCTCCCATATCAACATCTGAGCACCCACTTATTGTCTATATATAAAACAGTTCCGTAACTAACAAACTGACTGACAGACAACGTACAGACCAAACCGCTGGACCTAAAGGGCTGAAATTTTGCATGGCGATTCTTCTTATGGTGTAGGGGTGCACTAAGAAAGATTTTTCAAAAATTCTTCTTAAATATTTTAAAATTAAATTTTAAGCTGTTTTAGCAACTTTTTTTTAAGTTTGCATTTAAAATAATTATTTGAGAGTTATAAAATTTATATCACGAGAAAGATCATAAAAATTCCTTTAAAATGAAATCTTTTTCAAATCTTTACCTCTATTTTCTGATTTTTGGTGAATATTTAAATATTAATTTTTAGAATTTAATTTATTAAATGCTGATAACGTGATTTGTTTTTCTGGTACTTATAAATTTATCGTCACGTGATAACAACAAAATAGACAAAAATATTTTTTTTCTTGCCAATGCGGCAGACGATTGGACATTATCCAAAAAAATATTAAAATACAGTAAAAGATATGTTCCTCAAACTGTACTACATTAACTGTACTATATTATTTAGTATGTCCTATTAGATTTAATTTGAATATTTTCTTCTACATTATTTTGTCTTTAAATATATTCCTTACGATTTTATATATATATATATATATATATATACATTACATCAATTGTATACATTGATCGTCGTATTTATTATAAATATATATGTTTATTTTTTTGGCATTAATTGCATACATTGACCATTGTATTTAATTTGAATGTACTCCTTAGCGAAGTGCGGGTTTTCAGCTAGTTCCTAATATTTGCGAAAGGTCGTCTGCAGACACTTCCACCAAATCATCGCTTGTCATTTCTTTTGTGGCACAAATAGCTGGTGAGTCAATCCCCGTCAACTCCCTCTGACACTCTAGTAAAGCTTTCTTAAACTCAACAAAAAGCATTTTATTGCCATAATTTATTGTACAATCTATGCAGGAAATGTACATTGAATCAAACTAAAAAGCGAATATTTGGCGTATTTGTAGTTACGTTCTTGCTATCATAGTTAAAAATTATTATGTAATGTGAACATTAAATAAAAAATGTCTGCAAATCTGATTCGGATAATCTGGAGATTCCGATAAACGGGGTTTTACTGTATATTAAATAGCTTTTCTTACAAACACGAGTGAGTACCCTTTTCTTAGCGTTTACAACATAGTCAACATACATGGCGGGGAGCAATATATAGTACATTCCTCGAGAGTGGTAAATTAAAAGAGTTATTTCCATGTTTTTATTAACTCGCTTTCTTGTTTGTGTGTGTATTTGTCCCGTACAAATCTTGAAATCGATTTTTAACTAATTTCCCGACTAGTTAGACATTTGAAACTTTTAGAATAGCTCAGAACACGATGACATTTTTTTTTTGATATTTTTAGCCATCTTTAAGCAGATTTGAATTAACTTTAAGTTATTTTCAGTTAATTTTGTTTTGTAGACTGGTGCAGCCATCTATCGGCCAGAAAGGGAACGAAAAGTTAAACGCAAGTTAATTTCCAATTAACTTCATTTTCTTTTAAGTTGATGGGATAATTCATCAAAAATATTTTTAAAAATTATTTATTAATACATAGAATTGTCAAGTTTATATGATTCAACAGAAAATTTAAAAACATGGTATATAAAAAGTTCTTTTTATCTTGTAATTATTACTCTAAGGCTCAATAAGTTTCATAGTGAAACTGTTAAGAGACTTTTTAAAATCTACCAAGTGTTGTAAGTATTTTATTCTATTTGCAGAACGCGTCTGAAGAACACCCTTTTTTGATAAATTACAATAAAATTTCTCGTATAGAAGACCTAGAAGGTGATATTACTAATCTTTAAATTATTTTTATTTTATTTCTTCATATTTTACAGTATGACGAAACATATAGTAAGATTTTTTTTATTTTAAGAATACCTAATATAACAGAATTCTTCATTTAAAAAAAGTAATTTTCCAATTTATATCACCTCTTTATTTAGATAAGTGATCAAAAATTCTTTGATGTCTCATTTTTTTTTCTCTCAAGGAATCGGTATAAATTAAGTTATGTAAAATTTAGCTTCGCATATATTTGAAGAGAAAAAGATGGTTTGCTTATATTGCAATTAAGAAGACGGCATTAGTGATCTGCCGTATAGAAACTGAGATAAATGCTGGGCCATTTTACTTGACTGATTCGTCAAATTAGTATGGCATTAGTTAAAAGGGATACCTATAATCTGGATTCCTGTTCAGTTCTTCCACCATTTTGAAATGAAATGAAAAATTCATAAGTTTTGTGATTAATTTAATAACATAAAAAATCAGCCGGGATTTAAACAAAGAATTAAACTGAGAGAACTGTTAAAAATATAAAATAAATTTGACCATTTTTGTTGGAAACCTGCTGCGCGTGTTATCAAAATATTTGAAGCCATGGAAGATAACCCTGCAAGTAATATTCTCATCTGATTAGGACGGTCGTGCGACCATAGTAATATCGATTTAATTATTCCCTCTATCGCTAAAGTGATGCTATTTTTTGACAGCTAAAGTTGCTAAGTGTATTTTTAATAGAAGCAGTATGTTCGATATATATATACGACGTTATTTAAGAATAAAATTGTATTAACGTTGAAATGTAATATTGAGACAGGAAAAAAATACATGACGAGGTTTTAAATTATATCTAACTTGTCGGCATAAACATAATGTTATATTAACTTTTTTGACAATAATGGATGTTATTTTCAAATTATAAAATATTGTTAAGGCCATTTTGAAGAAATAAAGGTTTTGTCGATAAACTTACCAAATCATTTCACGGCAAGATAGCGTCATTTTTAAACAGTCTTTTAGGATATTTTGATTAACACCCGTTCTATCCATATAAATGAGATGTTATATAAAAATGTAATTAACACCTGCGATATTGTTTTAGATTGTTGTAAATCGCATATTTTTTAAACGAAATCATATTAGCTGTTTTGCGGGAACAATGGACCATCAATCTTGTTTTTTTAATTTTTAATTTTTAACTTTACATACAAAATGAGAAAAATTAATGTTCTTTTTTACTACGTTTAAGGAACTACGTTTAAGGAACTACGTTTAAGGAATTCCCACGTAATTATTTTGGGGAAGAATAAGGCCTTTTTTTTCAAAAAGACTCCATGGCTAGAGGTAGCCTACCGGTAGCACTTCAGCTACAAATATTTTTCAAATTTATAGACCATAAAATAAAGTAAATACATGCAAAAACGTAAAAAATAACAGGCAGTTTAAAAAATACTATTCATGACTTTTGAATCATACAAATAAAAGCTGTTCAGTACATAATTATGTTTACATACATATGGTAAACTTATATTAAAAAATTAATGTTTTTAAATGATAATGCATATGGATCATTTTGAAAAATGCTAGCATTTTTGAAATTTTTTTTCTTGAAAAACCGGCATTATTCTGCCAAAAAAATACTTATTTTTGAATATTAAGTGTATTCAGTGTAGTAAAAAAAAAAATATTAATTATTCTCATTTTGTATATAGAGTTAAAAATTGAAAATTTTAAAAAAGTGAGGTTAAAGGACTCTTAAAGACAATTTCGAAACCTACATCATCCGGTCCCCCACTCCTTTACGGAGTATCGACCAATGGTAATAAACTGAAAACTAGCCGCGCCACAGCGACCCCGCTGGCCCGAATGGACCCGCAGGTCAGGCACTCTAAAATCTACCATCCAAGTCCAGTTCAGCTAGCGACACCATTCGCTCTCGATCTCCACGAGCCAGAGCATCAACAGAGCCAATCCGAATTTAAGTTGTCCGTGCCAGTGTACAAGATTTATATATTAGAACAATTATCCCATTTTAAGTCCGCAGCCACTAATCTGCGAACTACATTTCTCATCCCACTTTATTAATTTATAAAGTTACAACTGAAGTCCTGCACAAATCGAGCAGGCAAACAAAACATAAACATACATAAATATTATAAATGAAAATCCTTGAATACCAGTATAACAATGGAAGCTGCACCAACAATATTAATTAGTGTCCAACTTTAAACGTCCCATGATCAGTTCTGCTGAAGTGCTTCTTCACCTCATGTAAGTACCTCGGACATCTGGTGTCCGTAGGTAGGTGATTAGCTACAACTTGTAGCTTCTCCTTATCATCTTTATCAAGATAATGATAACAATTCGCACACTCTGGATTTTCCCTACAGTCTTTCATATTTTCATGCATCTTTCTACACCTCATACAGGTTTTCCTGAATTGGCATACCTTCGCTATATGTCCATAACTCCAACAATTATAACAAATGATCGGTCGTAAATATTCTTTTATGCTGAATCTTTCCCAGTCCAATTTCACCTTCTTAATTCTTTCAATTTTCAAAACTTGATTGAAAGAAATTTAATGACTGAACGAAATTTTAATGTCAAAATAATATTTGTTTTAACATTGCCATGAATCATGAGAGGCAATTTAAACGTTAGGTAATTCCATGATATAAGAATTGAATCAGAAAAATTAGTCATAAAAACTACATTGTTTTAAGATAGTTCAATATCACTAATGACAAGAAACATAACCAACTGGACTATGTCACGACTGATGATGCTATTGGAATGCCAAAAGAGCCTGGCTGATCAATCGGAGGCACCTGAGGCCAGTTTTGAAAACAGAGATTCTCCAAAAATAAGAAAAGGCGTCAAGTAATGAATGTATCACTGTTAGAAATAGTCTGCTTTTATAATAACGAACATTTTGAGAAAAATATGTATTCAATAAAAAGTTTTATTTATTTAAAAAATAAAAATTTTAAAAAATTAAAACTAAAAAAAAACAAAGAAATTTTTTAAAAATATAATCTATATATATAAAACAGTTCCGTGACTAACTGACTGACAGATAACGCACAGATCAAACCGCTGGACCGGACCTAAAGGGCTAAAATTTTGCATGCCAATTATTCTTATAGTGCAGGGTCCACTGAGAAAAATTTTTGAAAAATTCTTCTTAGATTTTTTAAAATAAATTTTTAAGCTGTTTTTTGTAACATTTTTAAGTTTGCATTTAAAATAATAATCTGAGGGTTATAGAATTTATATTCCGAGAAAGATCATAAAAATTCCTTTAGAATGAAATCATTTTCGAATCTTTATCTCCATTTTCTGATTTTTGGCGAATTTTTAAAGATTAATTTTTAGAATTTAATTTATTAAATGCTGATCACGTGGTTTCTTTTCTTTTTGTGATACTTTAAACTAATTTTGCGTCACGTGCATAACAACGCAATAAATTGATAAAAAATATTAAAATACTGTAAAAGATAAAATTTAACTATACTAGACTAATCGAGAGGGAAGTTTTTAAAGAATTTAATTTAAATTAGCATGTTTTATGGATATTAAACATACAAATTAATTGCATACATTGACCTATTGCTTGATTGCATGCTTTTAATTAATTGTTTTAGATATCGCATTATGGCGTCTCTTCCATAGAAGCTATTGCCGGATCATTCAGTCGCTCTCGGGTTTTTGTGTTTCGTAGACCATTATCTAAAATTTTCAGTTTATAAAAACTGCGCTCAGCTGATGATACAGTTACAGGTAGTGTTTGTAAAATTCTTTGACCTACAACAATGTTTGGAAATAGGCATTCAAAATTTATTTCACATGATCTCAAATTTGGAAGTTTATATAAAATAGTCTAAATGTTCCCTTATATTTGTATATATTTCCGAATTTCGTTATACATCAGATTAAAATATTAATATTTTAATCTGATGTATAATGATGGCACTGGGGCTGATGATGCAATGTTTCATTAAATGAGTCGTCAATATATCTTTTTAATCTCATAAATGTAAGTTTTGTACTCCGTAGAACTCACATTGATTATTATGTTGAAACTAGTTGAATACCTGTGCTTCGCTACGGAGTACATTCAAACTAAATACAACGGTCAATGTATGCAACTAATGTCAAAAAAACCTCAAAAAAATATTTATAAAAAAATCGTAGAGGATATTTTTATAGACAAAACTAGCTGAAAACCCACACTTCGCTACGGAGTACATTCAAATTAAATTCAAAGGTCAATGTATACAATTAATGCCAATATATATATATATATATATATATATATATTTATAATAAATACGACGATCAATGTATACAATTGATGTAAAAAAACAAAAAAATATATTTATAAAATATTGTAAGAGATATTTTTATAGGCAAAATAATGTAGAAGAAAATATTCAAAATAAATGTAATAGGACATACTAAAGAATATAGTACAGTTAATATAGTTCAGTTTGAGGAACACAATATCATTTATTGTATTTTAATATTTTTTTTGATAATGTCCAATCGTCTGCCGCATTAGCAAGAAAAAAATATTTTTTTTGTCTATTTAATTGTTATGCATGTGACGATAAATTTATTTAAAGTACCAGAAAAAGAAATCACGTGATCAGCAATTAATAAATTAAATTCTAAAAATTAATCTTCAAAAATTCACCAAAAATCAGAAAATGGAGGTAAATATTCGAAAAAGATCTGCTTTTAAAGGAATTTTTAGGATCTTTCTCGTGATATAAATTTTATAACCCTCAAATTATTATTTTAATTGCAAACTTAAAAAAAGTTACTAAAACAACTTAAAAATTTAATTTAAAAAAATCTAAGAAGAATTTTTAAAAAATTTCTCTTAGTGCACCCCTACACTATAAGAAGAATCGCCATGCAAAATTTCAGCCCTTTAGGTCCAGCGGTTTGGTTTGTGCGTTGTATGTCAGTGAGTCAGTCAGTTACGGAACTGTTTTATATGTATAGATAATGTACAAGAAATTATTCAAATTAAATACAACGGTCAATGTATGCAATTAATTTGTGTGTTTAATATCCATAAAACATACTAATTTGAATTAAATCCTTAAAAAACTTCCATTTCAATTAGTCTAGTGGTTAAATTTTATCTTTTACCGTATTTCAATATTTTTTTGTCAATTTTTTTCGGAAAGCAAAATTAGTTTAAAGTATCACAAAAAGAAAAGAAATCTCGTGATCAGCATTTAATAAATTAAATTCTAAAAATTATTCTTTAATTAAATTTCGTTGTTATGCACGGGAAGCAAAATTAATTTAAAGAATAACAAAAAGAAAAGAAATCTCGTGATCAGCATTTAATAAATTAAATTCTAAATATTAATCTTTAAAAATTCACCAAAAATCAGAAAATGAAGATAAACATTTGAAAAAGATTTCATTCTAAAGTTATTTTTATGCTCTTTCTTGTGATATAAATTTTATAACCCTCAGATTATTATTTTAAATGCAAACTTAAAAAAAAGTTACAAAAACAGCTTAATTTAATTTTAAAAAATCTAAGAAGAAATTTTTTTAAATCTTTCTTAGTGCACCCCTACACTATAAGAAGAATCACCATGAAAAATTTCAGCCCTTTAGGTCCGGCGGTTTGTTCTGTGCGTTATCTGTCAGTCAGTCAGTCAGTCAGTCATTGAACTGTTATATATATATAGATAAATGATCCTTCCTCATACTTCTCATGAAGAAGTGTTATGTTAAGATTTTTCTGCTTCAGAAAAAAAATCAGCTAGAATGTCCTCAGTGTGAAGGAGTATTTTGAGAATTATATTAAGATGGTAAGAAGTAAATTTCATGTGTGACTTTAGTATCAATTTTTTTGTTTGAGAAATGCACAAAATGTGCTGCGGAATTTTTTCGCTTTTGTGATATTCAAAATAAAGGCTTGAGGTTTTAGCTACTAAAACTTAATAAATCCTCTGAACCTAAATATATCCCTATAATCTTACGAAGAGAGTTTGAGTTTGTAGACTGAATTGCTCGAGAAATTTATCGGTATAATAAATATCACGAAAACAAAGCAAAATCCACACTTGCGCATTCGAAACCACCCCCACGACTTACTTTCAAGCGCTGGGATTGGTGAAAGCGGCCAAGAGCGCGCGCAAACACCGAACTCGCGATATGATACCGAAACGAACACACACAGTCCGCGCCAGACGATAAAATACGTCGCGACCACTCGCCCCCTAATAAAACGAGCAACAGGTGTTGGGGGCTATGTGCATGACTGTTTTCAATTTGTTTTCTGCATCTGGAGCAGTTAAACTTCGTTGTGGAGAAAACTTTTATTGAACAAAGCCAGGACATGGATAAAAGCGCTGGCAGGTAACAACTGTTTTTAATCTGACGAAAAAGTTTTAAGATTCTTTATATTTGCCGTTGAATCACCATGTCATGCGAAAAAATTTTTTCAGTCAAAGTTCCAATTGATTCCTACGTAGATATTTGTAATTATCTTAACATGTAGATAAAATATACCCCTGTTTGTCATATCTTATTTTAAATATCTGTTAAAAAAATGAAAGAAATCTTCCCCCTTAAAAAGTCTGCCCTCTTAAATTCCTCTAAATCAAGTAATTAAAATGCGGATTAAAAATACAAATTGTTTTCAATAGTTAGTGATTAATTCCTAAATTCTCCCTGAAACAACATAAAACAGTCAAATCACAAACTTTGGATATTTTATAAAACTTTTTGTATGGAAATTTAATACATTCCCTGCTCTATTTTATGTATAATATTTCACTGAAATACAATAAATTTTTCCTCTTTTATTGTTAAAATAAATCTGAAGTTTTATGTTATTCAATAAGTTAAATTAGTATTTAAAAAAGGCATTTTTCGTGCTTTTTTAAATTTCAATGAAAGTTCATCAAACGACTAAACTGTAAAAATTATATGATTTGTATAAAAAATACAATTTAAAGTTCCCAGAAAGGGAAGAAAAAGTATAACTAATTTATAATATTATTTTACGAGAAATATATTTGTAAATAGCGATAGCTGTAATTGAATGGACAGTTTGTATTGTATTCTATGGTAAAAAAACACTCTTCGTGGATGAAAGAATTGTTTATTGAATTTTTTCTTGAGATATACAGTGATTAGGGTATCTGAAATAAGTGAAGCTTTTTAAAAGTTTTTATATATCTTCCGATTTCACTGTAAAATGATAGAGGTAGAACCTCTGTTTTTTTCATTTTACCAATAATTTATTATTTGATTAATTTGTTACTATAAGTAATCAATACATAATAACACGAAGTTGAAATTTCAGTTAAGGAATACATGAAATGTCTAATAAATACCTTTTAATAAAATTTTAAATCTCAAAATCACGGCGCGATGATATTGATTTTAAATTATAGTTAGTGAACAAATTACTTTCTAAGCAATTGAGGAAATTTTGTGTTTTATATTGATAAATATTTAATATCAGTGATTAGATTCTTTATAACTGTATTTTACAAAAGCAAATAACACTTTGAATTGCACTAATGAAATTTTATGAAAAATGATATTTATTCGCATCTTTTGTTTTATTTAACTTTAATACGGCTAAAATTTGAAAGTAGTGTCAAATACAATTTTTGTTCATCGTATTGAATTCATTTTACTTTTTATAAAGAAGTTATTATACTACTTTAACCCTTTCAGCTACTTTTGTAGTTCTAATGATTTAAATAATAAAAGTGTTCTTTAATTTAATCAGAGACGCCAGAATTAATGTAGATTAAAGTAAAAATATTTCAGCACATTTTTACGCTTTTTAAATAAAAGCAAATTTTATCCTCCGAGAGAATGTCTTAAAAGTAATTGTTTTAACGTATAAACATTAAATAAATAATGAATAAATATTGATACATTATTAAATATTCATGCTCTGTGATATGGACGATTCTTTTTCTAGCTCTAAAAATACAACATACACGAAAAACTGGAGGAATATTATAATTAAATATTTCGATTTTTGTCGATTTTTTAATTTGACATGAAATGTGAAACGAATTCTTTAATGGAAATTTCTTTTGATATTGTTGCACGAACTAGAAGTGATTATGAGTAGCACAAAACATTTTAATCCATGTTTAATAGCGATTAAATGCTATTAAATTATTAGTAAGATTAAGAAGTGTGATGATTAAGATCTGTGTCTGTTTTCATACAAATGCTCCGACTTTTATCCTATTATTTTTAAATAGTATTAAAGCTAAAGTTAAGTCAATTACTCACTTAGATGAACGTATTCTAATTTATTGAAAATCATAAGATAAAGAGTAAAATGTGTATCTAGAGCAGCATCTGCACTTAATTTTAATGAGAAATTTTTATAGTCGTTTAGTTCTTCGTATGCATGAAACAGTTCATCTTTATAAAAAACAGAAACACACTGTGGAAGTTTTGGTAATGATATAACATAATTTTTACCTGAAACCGTTTTACTAAATGTACGCTTCTTATCATTTTAATTCCCCTATTAACCCAGTTTAATCACCAGTCGAATAATCTTAATCTCAATTTTCAACTATAATCAAAGCTATGCAGTCGGCGAGAGAATATACAAATAAAAATTGTTTTTATCTGATTTTCAATAAACATATTACACTTTTGGCCAGTAATTTTCTATTTAACTAAGCTGCAAAGCTTGGAAACAACTTTTAGAAAAAAGGTATTCGTTAAAAAGAATAAAAATATTTTGATTTATTACAGAAAGTTATGTAAATTTTATATACTAGAAATCATGCGCTATTATGCTTAAAAGAACAATTGGTAAATATACATGACTAAAATTTTTAGTGCATTTTTGTCCTTTTTAATGCATATATATATATAACATTTTTTTCATTTTAGAATGTTTAGGGTTATTGTTTACACGAATTTCATTCTAAAAATAAAATGGCTTTTAAATGGATCAAGTTCTACAATTAAAATTTAGTCACGGAACGACTATAAAAAATTTATTTTTCCCGAATTTATAAAGTCCTTTCTAAAATTATTTTTTAGATATTTATTTGTAATTTTCAACTCTCTATCCCCATATTTAAGTGCATATTAATTAACCTTTCATGCTCACAGTCTAATTGCTTTTTATAAATGAAATGTACTTTAAAATATCATGTATTCTTTCAGCATCATACTTTGTATATTTAATTCATGAAACCAGGAAAGCAAAATTTGTCAAATTTTTATTGAAACTCACCTGTTGCATAAATAATTTAAACTGCTCTAATAATAATTCTCCCTAACAAAACTTCCTAAATATATAACTGTGATTGAGGGATGAAGGAAAGATTGTTCGATATCATGTTTAATTTGTTTGAAATATCCTCAGGTAAGGATTTATTTGCTTTGGTTTATTTTAAATTGAGGAACTCAGAATAGGCAAATTTCCTAGCTGCAGCTTAGAACTTCGAAGGGAGCATCTCAATCGAATTTCTAACCATTTTATTCTGACAATCTGAATGTTTAAGAAGAGACTTCAATTCTAACATATACATGTAATAACATGCCTGCACATGTCATAACAAGTATATGTGTTAAATATGTTCGTTAGAGATTGTTAGTTTTCGAACATGTGCTAACATGTTCACTAACGTTATACTGGGAGAAGGCATTTTATCGTTTAATAACTGCTGGAACTTCCCTCCAGGCGATAAAACACACCATGTACAGTTAGAGTTATGTGTTATAACTGTGTAAAAACAGACATGGCAGGATATCTAACCATGGCAGGAGCAGGTGGACAAAGACTACCTATAGAGGCATTACTTTGTTACAGCAGTTCTATTATGATTTTGTACAAATTTAGCCGAATTATTGGGATGTAAGACTACCCAGAACTGCAGCTCACGATTTTCGTATATTCTGCGTATTTTCCATAGGACTTTTTAGCAGTGCGGTCAAGATTTTGCCTTCTTTTAAGGCAATTTTATAATCCTAATAAGTTCGGAGATGGGGTTTACCTCTATGCTACACGTCGCAGATATATGTGAAATCGACTTCCAGCAATTTGTATCCTATTTTGGCCATTGTCGTTCACGAACTTGATGTTCATAGCCTACTGCTTGCGGCGAAATAATTCAAAATCTCTTAATGCATTTCTATCGATAATGGGGGTCCTTCAAACAGATGATCCATTGTTCCTTATCAATTTGTCCCGTGATATCCTCCCTGAGAAAGACTTCAGGATCCCTATAACTGTAAACTTTAAGGACTTTTAATACTTCGTGTCGTATTCCCCACTTTCTCTTCTTTTGATTATGTCTAATATCGCACCTAACAATAAAAAGGGATCTCCATAATTCATTAATACCTCTAATAATTAGAGAAACTGCGACGATAGTGGATCTCTAATAGGTAAAAGTCCTAGCGTTTTCTTTCTAGTGGTGTAACTCGATCGACTAGGGGCTTGGTAGAACGCGAACACGGTTTGTTGAATTCTGCAGGTGTTCTAAAAGGGCACATGCTTATTCTCTTGTTTTTTTAGGGACTAACCACAAAAACTTTTTTGATACAAGTGGTTGCTCCTGTAAACCACCGATCGAAAAGAAATCGCGATAAATACGTAGCTTTCTCATAAAAATCTTTTCCAAATACATGTGATGTATTATTTATTATTTCTCTCATTAGTTAACTCTCCCATTTGTCGAGGTCTACAGGTAAATCCTTTAATCTAGCGCCCAGCTCACTCGCTGAAACTGAGGCTAGGAGGAAGCCCTCATATTAAAAAATATGTTGTTTTGTGAATGATGACTCCTGGCCAGAACATGCCAGACCAGGTCTCGACTACGGGCAAAGGAATGCCACTCTGGTTTACAATGGCCTCACAAGGGTCGGAGACCGATTGGGTAGGTGCCACCATAATTTTGACGGAGCAGCCCAAGGGACGATATCTGAGGATCGTACCTTTTCCCACCCTCTTGACTTCATAGAACAATGGTTCCCAACCCGTAGAAATCTGCGGATCACTAAGGCAGAAATTGAACCACGTGCGGACCACCACCAGCCCTCCCCGACTTGAGTTGGGGGGAACTTTCAGGGGTGTATGGGGTATAGAATATCCCTGAGGCAAAAGGGATACAGGATTAACGTACTAACATTCTAACGTATCATATTTTAATAATAAAATAATTATGTTAAGATTTTAAGAAATTTTAATTCAACACCTGATAGTGTATTGGAAATATTCGGCCCATCTAGTTTAATGAACATTGCTTTCAAAATCCTCATTTATTTGGCAACTTTTTTATATGTGGTTGCCGGTCCACTCCTGAGGCTCTCGCGGACCACCGGTTGGGAACCACTGTCATAGAAGGAAATTCCGATTTACGGATTTAACGTTCCCATATCCAGCCTAGACACGAAGGTATTTTATGGCGTTCGTCGGGGTTTCAACTGACCATCCTCCGTTCAAAGCCCAACTCTTTACCACTAGGCTAGCTCAGGCCTGCAAAAATGTTAATGTGAAACTTGCTACGTATATGATATGGCAATGAGCCTGAGAAATGAGTTTCACGAGTCGTCGTGGAGATTGTCGATATGAGAGAGGACTGGTCATTAAATCCATGCCGCCCAGAAGTTGCATGGATGTGACGATCGTTATATAAGATTCTTAAATTCATGCGGTCATCACCGCAGTTAACCAAGCAGGAGATTCAGCAGTCAACCATACCTTTGAATACTGAGGTCCTTATGCCTTGTTTAAGAATTTATGACGGGGAGTTGAAGCAAAGGTTGAAAGAATTAGAATTGAATGTAGGAATTAGGTGGTGGTAGAAGGAATTTTTAAGCCAGGTGCTTGCTATATTCCGTTTTAGTAATAAGTCGAGCAGTCAACTTAAACTTATTGAACTTACGTTTTTTATTGAACTTGTCATCTTCTTCTAAGGACTGAACCTGGAACATCAACCAGTTACTACAGTAATTTGCAAAATAAATAAATGAATAAATAAATAAAATAAAATATATCGATTTTAGCTTTAGTTAGCATAACCTTAAATTTTAATAATTTTTAATTACGGCGTTTTTATGAAATTTATGCTGAGATTTTTATCTTGATCGACTTGGATAGAGTCATAATTTTCAAACATAAGGAAACAGTAATGTACATTGTATTTTTACGTTTTCTAGTTTACAAGTTTTGTAATCCAATTAGTAATGGAAAATTTACATGATAATTCAGTTATATTTACGTCGAGCAAAGCATCCATTGTTATATATGGTAATTTCCCCCTCGACATGTTTGTAATTGTGTTAAATACCTTACAAAAAACTATCAGCTCTCCAAAGCTGTTATTGGAATTCTATGTGTACGTAGACATATAATAAGTATTTAAGTAAACTAACTTGCAGCTACTTTTATTGTTTCGAAAAAATTATGAAGCTCTTTAAATATGGACATTTTAATGTAAATACTAAAGCAACAAACTGTTAAAAATTTACATAGTAAAAAATCAGGGTTTTATAAATTTAACAGCTCTTATTTGAAAAAAGTATAGAAGGAGGATAGTGATAGGTCTTACTTTGATTAAATGAAAATAGAATAAACAGTTTAATTAGGTTAGAATACTAATTACACAATATATTACTTTTTAAAATCCACAAGCAAGAACTTCCAAAAAATGTTCAATTTTTTGTTGCTGTTAAATTATTTGTAAATAATTCTAAATGTCTCATTTTTTTTCTCCTGTCTCGGGGAAGGGTTTGATTTAAGATATTAAATAGGTAAAACATTAACTAAAGTTTATAGCTTAAGATTTAAATTCTCTATTTATATATTATAACTCTTTTAAGATTTTGAGGGGAAAATTCAAAACGATAAAAATGCCAAATAAATTATTAGAAGATTGAGTAAATGTTACAATCAGGTGTATGAAATCACTAGATCTTAAATTTCAATTTTAGAACATCGTAAAGTGAATCACGAATGAAGACATTACAAAAAGTCCCGAAACAGGTGAACGTAATAAAACAGCATATATAGATTTAAGGACTATGTGGAAAAGAGAGAGAGAACTATTATAATATTCCACTTTTGTTTTTTGTACGTTCAGAAATCACGGAAGGACGGATCTGAAATCAACAATTCTAAAGAAACGTGATCAGCGTTTCTACAGTTTTGCAGGCAAGGGTAATTTTAGAGGGATGCACTCTTTCGGCTAGTATCTCCTGCCCATTCCCTGAAATTTCTAGGGAATGGTAGGTTCTACAGATTTTCGGCCATTTATAAGTAACTAATGCACTCTCACGAATCGTCTGAACTGACGCTGAGAATTACCCCGATCATTCACATCGCTTAGTCGAGAAGCCTTGGAGGGGGAGTTTGAATAAGATTTCTCAATATTAGAACGATCTTTCAGACGATATCGGACGCCTTCTACAGATAGTTCTTTTACGGGAGGGGAGAGATTATTTACATTACGCAAGTTTTTTTGTTGTTGTTTGTTTTGTTTTGTTTTGGTTTTTATTGGGTAAATGCAAGTAACGTATGATATGTGATACAATATACCATTGGAGGCTCCAAGGGGGGGGGGGGGCAATAGGGGCAATTGCCCCTCCCAAAAAAGCCCGGCGTATTGTTTTTCATAGCCTAAAATTATATAATCGTAGACCTAATACTAAATGAGTTTAAATTTAAAATGAGACGATGTTTATTCCTTATATATATATATATATATATATATATATTGCCCCCCCCCCAAAAAAAAAAGTTGTCCTCCTGACGTTGCCCCCCCCCCAAAAAAAAAAAACAAACTCTGAGCTGGAAGCGCCCCTGAAATATACACTACACTATGCTATTCAATGCAGTACACTAATGAAACTCTACAATCCCCTAACAGGAGTCCAATACATTCTATAATACACTTAAGAAACTTAATATCAAACTCTAATAAACTTACATCAATGCAATGCATACATATAATGTATATTGCATTCAAAACGTGGAGTGGAGATCTGTGTAGCTGAAGATTCTTATAACTAAATTTAACAGAGCTAGATAATTATAAGAATAATGTAGACAAAAACAATACAGAAATCAAGCACTCAGGGCTCCACGCACCAGAGGCAAGATTCTGTAGTAGTGCCGGAACTAAACCAGAAGTACGAGGTAACCCACTGGTCTCGTCATCAGGTAGCCTAACCAAATCAGTTACCTCAAGGGGAACTTTCTGAATAGGATGCAGGTATAACCAAAAAACATACCAAGGCCCCGAGTTCCCCATTGAAACAGTTAGTCAAAAGAAAATGAAAAGACACGGACAACTTACAGTAAGGGCTCAACGCACCATACATTCAAGTACACATACAATCCTAATGAAAAGCCAAAGATGCATACATACCCTAATTCAGTAGGTGACGGTTATGACGAAACAGCAGCCCAATTTTACCCTAGTAATTACGTCACTGTAGCAAAACCACAGCGCTACACCCCACTGAAGTTAAAAAAAAATATGAAACCAGATACGCTATCCTAAACGTCTTTAGAATATACCAGAGTCTAAATGCCATTTTTTTAAACTTTTAGATTGCTGAAATTTTTAGGGAAATTGTTCTTACTTAGGTTTTCCTCGAAAATGTTACATGCCTCCAAAATGTCTTCAGCGTTATTACAAATGTTTTTAATTCTGTATAGTTGTAAGTAAAAGATATTATTATAGATTTTATAGTTCAAGTTGCTATTGAAATTGGTAAACGTGATAACCTCGCAGTTAAAATCTAGTCTTTTATCATATATCCAAATTTTTAATTCGCTATTTAGAATTTTAATTTTTAAATCCAGATAAGTCGCGAAATGATTATTTTCATTAGAAGATTCTTGGAAGAGAGTTATGAAACAAGGTGGTCTAAAATTATTGAACGCATTTCATGTTTGAAAAAAAAGTAGGACAACATGAGGTACATACATGTTTATTGTTTTCTTGGAAAGACAATTTAAAACGTTTTACACAACAAAATTTTTAACATTAAATAATTTCCATATAAGCCGATAGATGGCGCAACGACATTTCGCAAGAAAAATTTACTAATTGTGTCAGTCTGCAAATGGCTACCGTACAGGAAAAAGCCATGTGCGGTTTGTTTTTTCATGAAAGCAAATCCGTTGTAACTCATTTTGTTCTTTTTTTTTTCAAACATGAAATGCACTCAAAAAAAAAAAGAAGAATAAAATGAGTTACAATGGATTTGCTTTCATGGGACCTCAAAACGCACATTGCTTTTTCCTGTACGGAAGCCATTTGCAGACTGATGCAAAAGATTCTTGCGAAATGTAGTCTCGCCATCTACCGGCTGATGTGGAAGTTATTTAATGTTTAAAATTTTGATGTGTAAAACTGTTTTAAATTGTCCTTCCAAGGAAACAATAAAGATGTACGTACCTCATTTTGTTCTTTTTTTTTTCAAACATGAAATGCTCTCAATAATTTTGAACCACCCTGTATTTACGCACTGCTGTCTCCAGAACATTAATGCTAGGTAGGTAGCAGAATTGTTGTATTGCAGAAATAATTTAATAATGAACAAACGTGACCTGCCACCCTCTCTCAGAAGATCGAAAGATTCTGTTCGTGATTGAATCCAAATATTTCGCTTGGGCTTTACTTTAAAGCAGTGTTTCCCAAACTTTTTTGATCGCGGAACCCTCAGAACATTTTTCAAAGTTCCCTAAATTTTTGATCAATAGACCCCTTTCTCCCCTAAATTTTATGTGATATTGAATGAAACAAATATTATTTTAATGCTTAGATGTTATTGAATTTAAGAAAAAATCATTAAAAAAATTATTCATAAAAACAAATAATAGTGATTATAAAAACAAAAATATGAGGTTAAATAAAAAATAAGTAAAAAACTTTGATGAGAAGAATGATGCTGCTGTTTGATTCCATGATCCTCTCAAAATTTGGCTTCGTGTTCGATAACTGAATTCGCATATGTCGTGCGGCGTTAATTCTGTTTCTGCATTTTGTTTTTTGTCGCAACAGATCTTGAAAATCCAGCTTCACACAAATAAGTAGTGGCAAAGAGCAATAGAAAACGAACAGCCTGTTTTGAAAATTTGGATATTCATCTAATGCATGTGGCCAGAATACTGATAACGAAACTGTCATAAATTTAGCTTCCAACAGACTATTTGAAATGATTCCAGTTAAATTTTTATAAACTTGGGCAGAAGTCCTTTTATCATTTATCTTATATTGAATGGATTTTGGCACTCAAAAATTGTCTTGGTTCTTCAAGTTCGGAAACTTATCATTTAAGGATGCTGGTAAACCCGACAGATCTGTTTTTATATCATCACGGATTTCCATATCCAAATCCACTTCTTCAGATTCTTCAATAAAATCACTAAGTGTTGAGGAACACTCAAAGTTATTTTGCTCTACAGCTGATATTCTGTATTGTTTTATTTTTCGTGATAAGGCTACCAATTCATCTTTTACTTGGGATGAGTTGACTTCTTATCCTTGTATCGCCAAACGGGATTCATTTAGTTTGTTAAATACAGGGTCATAGAAAAAAGTGTCCATGATTGCAACGTGAAATGAAGAACTATATGGGTGGTCAAAAATTGTTGAGCGCATTTCACGCTTGAAAAAAAAAAAGAGAACAAAATGAGATACACACATGTTTATTGTTTTCTTGGAAAAGCAATTTAAAACAGTTTTACACACAAAAAAAATTTTAAATATTAAATAACTTCCACATAAGCCGGTAGATGGCGCGACAACATTTCACAAGAAAAATTTACTAATTGCGTCAGTCTGTAAATGGCTACCGCACAGAAAAAAGCAATGTGGGTTTTGTGGTTCCATGAAAGCAAATCCGTTGTAACTGTTTAGAGATGTTTTCTTTTAGAATACTCAAATCGTCGTCCTCCAAGTAAGGACTCTATTAAAAGTTGCTACCAACAATTTATGGACACGGGGAATGTGGAACATAGGAGAGGTTCTAGTAGGCCATAAACGGAACAAACTTCCCGTCTCCTTACAGTTCCTTCCTCCCGTGTCCTTCTAGAGGGGTCAAATCGGGGCTTCTTGGTGGCCAAAAAATTGGATCGTCCTTTCCTATCCAACGTCAAAACCTATGTAGGTTGGAAGCGCGATGTCACAGCGTCGGCGCATGCACCCAGCGCAGTCACGGTCACCATAACGTGGATAAATAAAACTCCCAGAGTTAACATACCATCTGCTGCTACGCAATATACGATCGGTCTATTGTTGTTCCCAGTGTGCAAAACTGAAATCACGGACACCTTTTCCGATGACCTGGCTTAGAAACTTCTGTATGCAGAAGTAATACGATGTGAAGACTACCCATACCATCACCCAAGGCTTTGGAAATACGTGATTGCGACGACCTGATTTTAAATTAATTAATAATCTACACTGCTTCGTATAAATCAGGCTTCAATAGAACTGTAATCTTTTTTGTTACTAATGCATATTTATGAAGAATGCAGTGATTACTATTGTAGTTTAGTGCAACATTTTGAATCTGTGCTACAGCACCACCTACTTTTCCTCTCATTTCTTTTGCTCCATCGCTGCATACTTCAATACATTTTCTCCAGTTAATTTCATGCTTTGTCATAAAATTATCTATGCAAGTAAATATATTCTCCCCCGAGGTATTAATTTTCACACTTTCACATGAAAGCAAATCCTCGCAACGTTTTTCTTGAAATCATATCTAACAAAAACAAATGGAATTTCTAATCCAACAACATCTGTCGACGCAACTAGTTGTAATGCATAGGCATACAATTTAATATCATTCGCAATATCGCAAATACGCCTTAATACAGTAGTGTTGGAAAATAGACACATCTTCAACTTGTTTAAAATATCTGTCACCACATACTCACGGAACGATATCTTCAATGCAAGATTTAATAGGTGATTCACCAATAAGATGTGCCTCACTTGCGATAGCAATTCGGTAACATACTTTATAAGATGCTTCCGTTGCCTTTTGATTATATGTCTTGAATTTTTCAATCATAAAAGTTTCAGAATATTTCGGACTCATGAGTTTTCTTTTTTAAAAAAGAAAGATCTTTATTTTTATACGTCAGGAATTGTTTTCCAAATGTTTCCGTAGTTTGGCTGGTACTAATGAGCTGTTTGTCAATATTTTTCTGCACAGCAAACAAACCGCGTAAGGAGTTTCTTCGTTGTTTTCCAAATGTCTCCGTAGTTTGGCGGCCACTGAGGAGCTGTTTGCCAATATTTTTCTGAACAGCAAACAAACCGCGTATGGTACTTCTTCCTAACCAGAACTTGTAAATCCAAACGACAAGTAATCAGTATCATATTTATGCTTTTTCGTTGACATATGTCCGCAATCAGATGATGTCGACCTCGGAAGAAGTGGTTTTACAGAACAGGAAGTTGATGGCAATACGAATTGCGGAATATCTGTTTCTGTAGATTCTGCAGTTTCGGCATTACTGGCAACTATAGTTTTCTTTAACGGACAAATTTTAACCGTCTATCCATTACAATAAAGGCAGTTTCTGGATTCTATATTGAAAAAAATATAGAAGATATGTACAAAGCATAAGTAAGAAATAATTGAGAAAGTAAATAAGAAAGATAAATAAGAGAAATAAATAAGAAACAAATTAAATATAATAAATAAGAAAAAATAAGAAAAATGCTAAAATATAGATATGAAAAAATTAAAATATAATAATCATGTCATGTCATGTCATAAAATAAAATTTTACCTTTTTTAAAAAGGTGCAAAAAATATAAAACACATGTTTCTTTGTCTGAAAAAATATTTATTTCTAATTTAAAGTTCTGCTTAGTACTTAGCCTAAGTTGTCAAATTACATTCTATTATGCGCACGTTTTTAATTCATAATGCACTATTTGTCATGTACATGATTTGACTTGATTTCTACATGATTTGACTTGTAGTGCAGTCACCCGTACGTCAGATTACACTCCTGTATACTCAAGCGAGTAATCATGCGACCAGGTATTAAGAATGGCAATCAGGACAGTTACTGACGCACGATGCATTACGATGTGTGATATTGCTTTTGTCAGATTGTACTGTCACACGGCGTAATTTGACTCAGCTCTGCACACCACACGCCCGCTTCTTGCTGCGATCGGTGATACAAAAACCTATAATCCCCCCTCCATGCCCCGTGTGCACTTTCGGCGTATTATTTCGAGCCAGCGTGTCTACTCACCGAGTGTGACAGCACTTCTTGATGGCGAATAAGATAAATTATGACTTGGCTGTCAGACTGTCTCGCGGAACCCCTGAATTTTTTGGTGGAACCCTAGGGTTCCGCGGATCATACTTTGGGAACCTCTGCTATAAAGTATTGATAGACATTTGCAACGTAGTTCAATTGATTGTGGTAAACTTTTGATAATAAGAATAGTCACTATCGTATAGTGAGATCCAAGCAATGTTCCTGCGATACCTTGGAGATAGCTAAGACAGTTTTATTAAAAGCTTAATTTATTTTAATAAATAGTGAAGGGAAAAAGAATAGAACAAAAAGGTATGCTCTTTATAAGAAAAACATTCTCAAAGGCTGCACCAATCAGGGAACGGTAAATATTCAATAAAAAATACTTTCTAAGCGTTATAATTAGGGATACGTAAATTTCGCGTAAAAAATATCGAAATTTAGCAAAAAAAAAAAAATTAATTACGCATTTATTCGCAAAAAATATAAATTAAAAAAATATTACAATTTTACTTATTTGGATAGGTCAGAATCAAAATTCTTAGTTAAAAGCTAACATTGTAGTAGTCTCCACATTATTGTCATTAAGTACTACGTTGTACACACTAAAATATCTCAACATCTACTCTGTTAACGGGACTATAGAGGCTTTGTATAGCTGCCTTTACAAAGTTAAGGTAGAAGCATTTCGTTGCACTTAAAATCTGTATAACATCAACAGGAGTCTCTTGGTTGACTACTGTAAGAAGCTGAAATACCCTTTACTTTGGCGCTCAAGAGACATTCTTAAATTTACTAAATTCCTCCACAAAACTTGATGGTGGATTTTTACAGTTAGATATTTTGGTTAGACTCCGGTAAGAAAAAACTGTCCGGGGGAAGTTCGGAGCAAATTCAAAGGAGAGTGAGATTTCACAGTTAAAGACTGCGGATGGTCTTAGTTAACCAATTATGTTAATAAATTATTACTATTATTACCTAATTTCGCTTAAAAAGCCTTTGATCACCGAGTTTTCACCGAAAAGTAGTAAAAAAAAATTTCGCATTTATTCACTCATATCGGCAAATTTCGCATTTATTCGCATCTATTTCGTAAATATGAAAATTACGTATCCTTAAGTTATAATAGAGTTAACACATCTATAAAAATATGTCACTATATCTTCTAATTGCGTTACAAATGCAAGAGATAGCCGCATTTACAAGAACTTTTTCATATTTTCAATTCTCTTAGTTAAGAGAAAACACGCATTTTAAAATTTTGATTTTGAACTTTTTATTTTAGTTTTTTTTTTCAGATTTATGAACCCGAAACTGTTATAGAAGTTTGTAAAATGTCCAATCTTTGTCAAGCTCTTTGAATTTTTGTTTTTAACGTAGGATTACGTTCCTCAATAACGATCCTGCGGAGAGAAAAAAATTGTCCGACGTCACGAGTTATAATTTTGGCAGTGCGCCAAACCCAGTAGCAGTAAATAGTTAAACAGAAAAGTACCAAAATGCGTAGAAAAAAAGTAATCTTACGTTAATAACCCGCGGTAGTTTCGTTAGAAGAGATTACCTGAAATATATTTTCCTATCTCTTTTTCGTAATTTTATTTTTGGAGGATTACGCAAAATTCTAAAATTCACTTGTCGGGAATGTTAAAACAGGCAAAGGATTTAAAACTATAAAAAATAATTTAATAAAATTAAGGATTTAAATTATTTTCAAATTGATTAATTTTTTTTAAATGGAAGAGAAATATGTTGTTGTTTCTAACGAGAAAGGCACTATATCTATTACGACATTTTCACATACCCGCTACGAATATGTTCGGTTCTTAATTATGAGAGTACCATATAGGTTGGGCCAACATAGCTTCCTAATCTCAGCCTTGTCCTTGGAGAAGTGGGAATTGATCCCACAATATGGCACGAAACACTCAGAGAATACCCGTGGGCTAAACCACTGCGCCAATCGGCCGGTGAAACATAGCTTCCTAATCTCAACCTTGTCCTTGGAGAAGTGGGAATTGATCCCACAATATGGCACGAAACACTCAGAGAAAACCCGTGGGCTAAACCACTGCGCCAATCGGCCAGCGAAACATAGCTTCCTAATCTCAACCTTGTCCTTGGAGAAGTGGGAATTGATTCCACAATATGGCACGAAACACTCAGAGAATACCCGTGGGCTAAACCACTGCGCCAATCGGCCAGCAAAACATAGCTTCCTAATCTCAGCCTTGTCCTTGGAGAAGTGGGAATTGATCCCACAATATGGCACGAAACACTCAGAGAATACCCGTGGGCTAAACCACTGCCCCAATCGGCCAGCGAAACATAGCTTCCTAATCTCAACCTTGTCCTTGGAGAAGTGGGAATTGATCCCACAATATGGCACGAAACACTCAGAGAAAACCCGTGGGCTAAACCACTGGGCCAATCGGCCAGCGAAACATAGCTTCCTAATCTCAGCCTTGTCCTTGGAGAAGTGGGAATTGATCCCACAATATGGCACGAAGCACTCACAGAATACCCGTGGGCCAAACCACTACGCCAACCACCCGGCGGTTAAGAAATAAATGCTCACCATGTTTTCAAAATCAATAATTTTACAATTTTTATCCTTTAACATATAAAGTACACAAACTTTTTCTTTAATTTTGGAAATATGGGATCAGTTTCAACCAATGGAATTTAATTTGCTTTAAAAACAATAGAAAAATCCAATCAGTTTTATCGATTCTATTTTTCTAAATCTACTGCGATATAAAATTAATAATTTTTAATACTATAATTTTATTGGTTGAAGCATATTTCTACTTGTATAATAGTAAAATTTTTAACACTTTTTAATTAGAGAATGGTAAAAGTTTGTGATATAGTGTGTTGTTATGGGATCTAAAGGAGGAAAAAAAAACCTTCAGTCAAATATAACAACATCCAGAGTCCTCTGATTACGTTCTGTAAAGTAACAACGAAAGGAAAGCATTTTAAACTCTTTTATGCAACAGTAAATAAGAATTTTATTTTTCTGAAGTCAATATTTACTTTCCTGGTTCCCTTGAGAAATGAAAGTTTAAAGCACATTTATGTGCTCATAAAATCCTATTTTTCTTTCAGTAATAGTTTGATGACCCAGAAGTAGAAGCACCGAAAGATGTTTTGTCTCGGGTATTTAGTATTCTGATCACATTGTGAGTTCCGTGAAAAGGTTCTTCATCCTAAAAGCACCGAAAATTTATCAATATTTATGCTTTGTAGAATAATGCTGTTCAGTATCGCACAGTGAATTTGTTCTGAAATATTATAAAAAGAAACTATCTACTTTTCCTATGTCTCAAATTTTTTTGTGATCCACATTTATAAAGATTTTAAAATTTGTCTGCAGTCTATGAAATGAAACATTCAAAAACCCTTTCTCTTGGTATTTTAAAGGCTAATTGTAAGACGTGAAAATTTACCTGATGTTTTGAAGCTAAGACTGTTCAGTACTTATTCTTCTAGGGCTAAATGTTTATAGGAATCGGCTGCAGTCTGCATAAGGAAACGGCGTGCCCAGAATTTTAAGTATTAAAAAATGTGATGTGATATATAGACAAAAGATTTCCTAGAAATAATTATTTTGGCCATTCGAAGAAAAATTTCCCTGTGAAAGTGTTCGATAGTTGTGTGTGCAAAGTCAGAAATAACTTTTATTTGTTGACGATTGGGAAATTTAAATCTTCTGCACGATTTTCTTAACAGCTCAAAACCTCATTCTACTACATTTCCTTGAACTTCTTGAACTTCCTTCTTTCCCACTTACATTGCGATTTCTACCTTTAATGAAAGTCTTTCTTAGGATGACATTTTGAAATTCTGTGAAGATTCATTCAACTATCTGAAATAGGTTTCTTTAAATAGTTTTTCAAGGAATTTAGTTGTGTTTTCTCTTGAAACAGATTTTTTATCTATTGATGTGCTAGAAGGTGCTTGGAACTCAAGGCTTTCGATTTAAACCTCAAGCAAAATTCAAAGAGCTCTTTTTCATATCTATTTCAGAACAATGAATGACTCGAGCCACCAATGGCCAGTGTCTGTTCTAGTACACTTGACGAAGCGCAAGACCAACGGTTTGGGCATTGTCGTAAGTCCTAAAATCACTGATGATAGCATAGTCATAGCCGAACTCATCAAAGATGGCGAGGCTCAGAAAACTGGCCTCCTCAAGCCTGGAGACACCATACTGAGGGTCAACAATCAAAACCTCAGTGGATTACCGTACGAGCAATGTTTACAGATTTTGCAAGAACTCCCTGCCGAAAAGGAGGTCGATATCCTAGTACGCGTGCCCGATGGATATACCACAAGGCTCGTTACGACCTTCAGTGAGGATGGAACCCCTAAGACCACGAGGTGCACCACTCTCTTACAGAACCTGCTCTCACCTATACAGCAGCGAAGGAGGGAGTCGATATCGGATGAGAAGATCCGCAAACTGAAGAAAACCTTGGACCAAAGCAACCTAGTACAGAGCGGGGAGGTGGCATCAATACCAGGAGCCACGTTGACTCCTGTTATAAAACAGAATGGACTAACCCCAAAGAACCAGATATCCCCTGAGAGACCTGCGACCTTGTCTGCCAAGTAAGTTTTGTTATATTTCCTTGGTAGATAGATATAGTTGTTCTTCTGGTAAAGATTATTTAGTAAATTTATGAGTATAGACCTACTACATGAAAATATTATATCACCATAGTCGTACTTCTTTGTTACAATGTTATGTGTTATTTTATACAGACAGCACCTTACTATATATAAATATGCAATATAGAAAATTCTATCTAGAAAACTAGATATCATTGGTGTAAATATCTAAATCAATTGATGACCTAAAAAGTATTTTATATTGGATTTCAAGTACTGTCATTAATACCAGAGATCACGGTGCTTTAAAAAAGACAATGATTACCAGTTGTTATAATAAATAAGGCATAAAATGAGCATATACGGAACATTAAATTTTCTTTTTACTGAAATGTTTATCCTCGTTTAGCTTTGATATGTTAACAAATATGAAAAAAGGGCTTAAATATGATTCATCCTGTTATGATACAAATTCTGCTACAATATACTTATATTAAATGGATTTTTAACTGTGTGCTGTTTTCTTACATCTTATCACAGAGTTAAAAAAATTTGACCATAACATTTTTTTTTGATACAGCATGTTTACCAAATGCATCATGTACATTTTTTTACCTTTGAGGGGATTTCGTGCCTTGATATCTTAATTTTAAACTTTTGTAAATTTAGAGTTTTATCACAGCACAAAAAGAAGTCACACGCAAAATAAAGAGCAAATCTCAACTGAAATTATGTTTAGTATTTTGCATTCATAAAATGAACATTCAAAATTCGCCTAAGTTTATGTTATTTTAACCCCAATAAGGTCAAATAGGGGTTCTAATAATTGCTTCGCATAAATCCTGAACATTATCCATGGTAACAACAAAAACGAGAATTTCAGAAAGTCATCAATAATACCATTAATCAAGTTCGTAGCAAAGGTAAATTTTTCTGTTAAACTGTAAACCTACGTTTGTATTTACGTAAATTATTTTATCTTATTTAAATTTCTTTATATTATTCCATATTATTTAAAATTGTTGAACAGAGCAGTTATTAAAACTCAAAAGACTAAATTGTCTTTCAATTATTTACTCACACATATGACTTTGAGATTTAATTCTTTATAAAACTGATAATTCTTCATGGATTTCGCTTTACGGTTCTAAACCTAGGCGTTTGTTTGCTCTCTCGATATCTTTCGTACAAATTAAATATTCTTATTACGTATACTTTTTGTTACACAAACAGCCTTTCATATTTGATATCACCCTCTGTCAATACAGCCTGAGAAAACTCCAAAGTTTTATAACCCGGTCTTATCAGCTTATCTTCGACATTGTGACTTTCGCAACATTTCTGCAGCAATGTCCCCTCCCTCTTCCAATTTGTATGTTTTTATTGGATTGTGTTTTAAAAGCTTGAGTGCATCGCTTGGCACTAAATTTTTTTTTAAGGGGGGTGTATTTGTTTTACTTTGATTTTTCAAAAGTAAATATCTTTTTTTGGACTAAAAAAACAAAACAGTGATAAGCCGTTTTACTTCGTGAACCTTTCGAGCAAAACTCTGATTAAATGCGGAGAATCTTCCCTCGAGATGACCGTTGAAACACTGTCTCAGTGGGGAAGGGTTGAGCAATCAATCAACCAATATATATATATATATATATATATATATATATATATATATATATATATATATATATATACACAGGGTGGTCATAAAGAAACTTTGCCGATATGTGGAACTCTAGCGGCCGTTCCGTTCAACCTATCGAGATGAGATTTCAGGTATAGTTATTCAGAGGTATGAGCTCTGAATTCTGTGAACGGCAACCAAGTGGCATACACGGTTAGGTTATAGGTACAGAATCTCAAAATTTTCAAATGGCAACACCCATCGCAAAATGCTCAGCGCATGCGAAAACCCTAAAGAGCGTTTGAACGGTACGTATATCACAAAAAACGGACGCTTTATGCAAGCACAAAAAACAGCTCTGCGAACAGCCAACAAAGACACGATCGGGGCGCACGGGGGAAATTTGCATATGACAGAGGCTAGAAACCAATCACAGAACGCCGTTCGCCAGATATTCAGCGTAGAAAACCGATAAAAAGCTCTCTGATCGTGTTTTTGTTAACCATTCGCAGAGCTGTTTTTTTGTGCGTGCACAACGCGTCCGTTTTTTGTGATACACGTGCTGTTCCAACGTTTTTTAGGAGTTTCGCATGAGCTGAGCATTTTGCGATGGGAAAAATTGGGCGTTGCCATTTGAAAATTTCGAGTTTCTATACCTATAACCGTAACCGTGAGCGTCACTGTGTTGCTGTTCTCAGAAGCCCGAGCTCATACATTTGAATAACTATATCTGAAATCTCATCTCGATAGGTTGAACGGAACGACCGCTAAAGGTCCATATATCGTTTTTGTAACTTGATTGCTGGTAATTTGATTCTGAGAAAGGTTGCTCCCTTTGAGGGATAATCTAATATTTGCAAATTTATTTGTTGACTAAAATAAGGGGGTTGTATTTTATAAACTGAATTAAACCTACAAATTGCAAGTTACGAATAACTATTCGTGACATGTGTTTAAGTACCAGAGAAGACTGTAGCTGATTTTTTAACCGAACTCGATGTTAGAATTAGATTGTATTTCATTGACATAGTCATGTGACAGGGAAATTTGATTTATAATTTGTAAAATGATGTCGACTAATATGTAAAAGTTGCTATTTTGAAAGTAGTGGCTAAAATTATGTTCAATCAAAATGTTCCTCAAGTACAAGTCACCAAACATTTATTTATTACAAATGCCCAGAAGATAGGCTATGACGCCATTTGTTCTCATTAAAGGGCGAGACTGCAGGCCATTCATTAGAGAGGGCACCGTATAGGTGGCCAGCATTACCCCCTACAAGCCGGTCTTGTAATTCAGAACCGAGTCAAGTGATGAGACCGGAACACTTGACCCCGCACCTTCAAAGGTAAATTTGAGAACTTGGAGGACATTGCAGCCACGAAGTCACCAAACATAAAAACGTAACGGAATAGCACTTTTTGATTAATGATGATTAGATAAAACGAACAATTTAATATTTAATTTTATCAAATCAAGATCTGATTTAAAGAAGGTCATAGAATCCTTTGTGACATTTTGTAGAAAACTCTACATGCATTTTTCTGATTTTAACATGACTGGTTTATTCTAATATTTGAATTGAAATGTCCATATTCTGCTCTTTATATCATGTAAACTCCAAAGAATAGAGTCTGAATAATTTTAAATGAAGCTTATAGAAATTTCTTTTAGGAAATTAACTATTATCATGATGGTATCGGCGCCAGATAGGAAATAATATTTTTCTCTCCCAAATATTATGCATTATTAATTACTCACAGGAATAGAGGTTAATTTGAATGGAACTGAAAACTAAGTTCTACTGCAGTAGATAAAAAAGAAATACAGGGTGATTTTTTTTAAACTGACACTGCTCAGAGCCATCTGTAGCGCTATCTATCAGTCGGAATTCCACCAAAAGTGATAGAGGAGCAAAGGACGACATGGAAAAGAGTTTTCGTGAAACAAAAAAAAAATAGTTCCAAAAGTCGCCGATAGGGGACGATATGGCGCTGTTGTTGGGGCACCCGAGAATTTGCATAAAAGGTAAGAAAACATCAAAATGTAAATTCATGACTACGTAGTGGACAGTAGTGGCAGTATTTTGGGCTATAAAGATCGGTGCGGAATCTGTTGCGCCTTCGCTTTCCAGAACAAAGAGTCATCAGTCGATTTTTCCACTTGAATGGCCACCTCGCTCCCCGGACCTAACCCATGTGACATTTCTCAGTGGGGTTATTTAAAGTCTAAGGTGTATCTTGGTGGAGTCTCGAACTTGGTGGCCCTAAAGGGCAACATATCCCGGACTTTGATTAACATTCCTGGTGACATGTTACGCTCGGCCGTTGAGAACGTAGTGTTCAGGATACAGTGTGTGGTCACATTGAAGTAGGGAGAAGTGAATGAGCTGCATGAACTGGTGTTGCAGTGAAATTTTTTTGTTATTCATTTGTCTGCTTACAACTTTTTCGGTATTCATCTCTTATCTTTATAGCCCGAAATTCTGGCGCTTCTGTCGACTACATTGTCTTAAATTTATATTTTTTATGTTTTACTTGCCTTTTATGCAAATTATTGTGTGTGTCGACAACAAAAGTGCCATGTCTTCTCCTATCGGCGACTTTTGGAACTAATATTTTTTTTCTTTTCACGGAAACTCTTTCCCATGTCATCCTTAGTCCCTCTATCAATTTTGGTAGAATTCTGGCTAATAGATCGCGTTACAAATGGCTCTGAGTAGTGTCAGTTTAAAAAAATCCCCCTGTATGTAACAGGAAAGGAAATACTGATTTTATATTTCAGAGAAGGTACACTCTGAAGAAAATTGAAAAATAAATGATAAAATGCTGGCAATTTGGGTGTCAATATTTATCGTCAACAATAAAATAGTTAGAAAACGTCAAAGCTTGGAATTTCTGTAACAGTTAGACCGCATCGTAGACTTAGTGGTCAAAATAACCGTATTACTTGGGATGAAGAAAACTATTGTACATGCATTTCTGAGACGTGTCAAAAGTTAGGCGGAGTTAGGCGGGATGCAACGTTGCGGTAACGAGAGGGAGGAGAGGTAGTTTGCTTTGTATATTTAAGTTAAAAAAAAATAAGACATTCACTGAGGAAAGTTATTAAAGCATTGTAACGTCAAATGCTGAAAGAAATCCTGTTTCTGATTAAACTCTCCCCTGGAAACAGGTCGAGAAGTTGTGCAACAGCGGAATTAACTCTGCTTTAACGGAAGAAAGTCGGCAAAACCATAAAAAACGGCATTAAAATGCAATACTTTAGCCTTGGGATTTACCGTAAAAAGGCTGAAACGATTTCTTATATTATAGCATTTCATTTTTTAAGTGAATAGATTTTCTATTTGAAGAAAAGAAATATAAAAAAAATTGATCGGGGGGGGGGGGGGGGTGATAAATATGAAACTCATAAAAGCAAACAAAAAGGAGTTCCTGTTTCATACAATTATTTAAATGAGGATCCTTTCCAAACTTTACATGACAAATTCACCAACGTGTTCTCCCTTTTTACAGAAATTGATTCCTAGCTGAAAGCATGCAATACATCGCTTTAATTGACATCGCAGGTTTTAAATCCCATGGAGAATTTTCTATTAATGTTAGATCAACAAACGATGTTTAGGTTCTGATTAGGCATCAAAAGGCATTTAAATTCAATGAAGCATTTATTTTAATAACACGTTAAGAAACAGTTTTAACGTAAGATAACGTTCCTCCATAACGGTCCTCAGGAAAGCAAAATTTCAGATGTCCTGCGTCGCGAGTTATAATTTTGGCAGCGCGCCAAACCCAACCTGTATCGCTTGGGCAAGCAGTAAACAGTTAAACAGAAAAGTACCAAAATGCGTCAAAATTTTGATACACACACACACACACACACATACATATATATATTTATGTATACATACATGCATACATACATATACAGATGGTGGACAAAATAATACGAACACGTATGAAATAATGGAAAATCTTTATTAATAGGGGATTGGACCACCCTTTGACTGAAGTACAGATTTAATGCGACGTGGGATAGATGCATAAAGGTCATAGACAATATTTAAAGGAATATTAAGCAAGAGACATTCAGGATGAAACGCTTCTTTGGGCGTTCTCCAGACATAAACGCGTCCGGTCGTCTGAAATAGGGTGAATGACGATTCATCTGACCATATTACCTGTTGCCACTGCTGTGGGGACCAGCCTCTGTGATCTCTGCATCATTGGCGTCGCTTGAAAGCATTAGTTGCTGTCACCAAGGGTTTACGAATTGCCACTATGCCATAAATGTTCGCAGCATGAAGTTCCCTTTTGACAGTTTTTGTTGAAACGAGGTCCTGGAGATGACTGTTCATTTCGGATGTTATCTCGGATAACGATTGCTTGTGCTTTTGGGCTACTATGCGCTTCAAGACCCGTCTATCCCTATCAGTAAGCTTGGACTTTAGGCCACTGTTGTGCTTTGAAGACGTCGTCTTACCCTCTTTCGTGTACGCTGTCATAACGGCTGATACCTTACTCCTTGCAAACCCCAAAAGGTTTGCTGTTTCCGTAACCGATGCTCCACTTAAACGCGCTCCAACTAGCATTCCTCTTTGGAACTCTGACAGGTCTGACATTTCAACTTATCACAGACAGTTCGATAGAAGCATGCAACGTAGGTGACTGCTGTTGAGAGACTCATACCTTCCTCTTCACGCTCACTAGGTGGCAGACTTCTGTTGCAGTTGGCGCGGCTGTACTGCAGGTGGGAAATACGTCATACTTTTTCCACAGGTGTTCGTATTATTTTGTACTCCATCTGTATACATAACACATACATACATATATACATACAAAAGAGGTAAGCAACAATAAGTAATCCTACGTTAATAACCCGCGGTAGTTTAGTTAGATGAGACTACCTGAATTTTTTTTTTTTTTTAATTTCGATTTTGCATTAAAAACATTTAAATCCCATGGAAATTTTTTTTGTCACATAAGCAAATGATTTTTTAATTCTGATTTGGTATCAGAAAGCATATAATTAAACAGGAAACATGTGATTTTTTAAAAATGGTTCTTGTTATTATTAAACTACGTGGCTTCCATAAAAAATTGAAGTGTGAGAAACACGCGTCTCTTAACAAATACACACACATACGAATTAAGAGTATTTTAAAAAATGACATCAGACTATAACGTCATAAATTAATACCGGGCTTTAGACAACTAATTAAATGACTAGCGATCTTAATTTACACTTCTTCGTGTCACACTGTTCGTTTAATTTGCCCCATCTGAAGTAGCACTTATGATTAAACAAGATATTAAACCGGATATATTAAGCTTTGAAGAGGGTAATCTCTCCCCCACCAGTTATCCGCACACACAGGAACTTAAAACGTCGGTAGATAATTTAAGAATTTTTGAAAAAGTAGAAACTTTTTTTGAAAATTATTTTCTTTTATATTAGAGGAATTTTTACTCTTCTTATAACTAAACTTCCTTTTAGCTTAATGCATTTAAACTGTAGTAACTGACTGCCATTTACGTTATGAAATTCTGCTAGAAATATTGAATTATAAATGCTGTCTCTAAATTTTGAAATATAAATACCTGTGCAATAGAAGAAACCATTCTAACGTATAAAAAAAGGTATATAGTATTACGAATCACTTTTGATTACGGTCCATTATTTTCTTTCTTGTTTGAGCACCACGGTAACGACCGTCGTCGAAGAATGAGACTCGTACCCACGTCTCCAGACTTCGTCTACGTTATTTTATAGAGTTCACTTCTCCGGCCGAGAGAATAAGTGATATTTTGAAAGTCTTTCCTCACAAGCTGTGTGGAATCATTCCAAATTTCATAGAACATGCACTTTGAGATACTGTATTTGAAATTTGAAGCTTGTAAATTTCATGTACCAAAAGGTGATCCTAGTGCCGAAAAAGTACAACTAGGCTAGTAATTAATATTTTTGTTACTTAGAGAATTGACGAGGGTACATAAAGACAGCTTAAACTAAGAAATTTCATTATACAGAATAGAAAACGTTTTCCGCATAATTCACGATTTCAGTTTTTTTCAAGGATTGCATTTATTCGTTCTATAGAGCTATGGATCACCTGTAATTTAATGAAGAAATTTAACTAGATTGAGCTATTTAATGTGTGAGTTTTTTAAAAAAGAAACTAGGATTCAAATTTCACTACAGCGTAATATATTGATCGGAAAGATGTTCAATTTCTGTTCCATAAATAGGATTTACAAATCATTATTTTCCTGATAACAGTCCGATCCATTTTATTTTGTGTTGAAGAATAGTTGAGGATTGTTTTCTAAACACATTGTAACAGGAATAAATATAAAATGAACGTATATACATTCATATGAAACATGTCTAATAATTGTTTGAATAATGATACATTTTTTGCTGCTAAAATATAATTATTATGAATAATATTCATAATGGATTACATTATACCAATATATATATATATATATATATAGATAGATAGATAGATAGAGAGAGAGAGAGAGAGAGAGGGATTTCCGAAAATTAGGGTGATAATTTAGTTAGGTATGTTAAAGTATTTGCTCTTACAAAAAGATTTTTTGATTAAACCAATAATTTACATGTTCACCTCTAAACTAATGAGATAGTATTACGTTAACATAATATTACTCAACAAACTTAAAATATTCTTTTTTCTTGCTATTTAAAGTTATTGGTATTACGCAGTTAATACAATTTATGTGTTCTTCACACATAAATTGTCATTAACTACGTAATTTACGTGCATTTTATCGATTAAATTTGCACTGCAAAAAAATATATATTTTTAATATTTCATTGATTGTATGTATAATTTTAAACTAAAAATTCCCCATACAGTTAAATAATAATTTTTAATTAAACATTACTATTCGATCTTGATAAATTTCCAGTTTTAATGTTATGTTTCGCTTTAGCTAGAAACGTTGTCCTCCAAGTATAATATTAGGAGAATATGATTTATTAAATATTCAAAATTACTAATCTTAGAAGCTCTTAATTTTAAGCCTGACCTTAAGAGGAGTTCGTATGTAACGTTTCGAGAGTGGTAAATCCTTCAAGTCAATTTACAAGATAACCAGGTGCCAAAATTAGTTCAGTTACTATGGAAAATAACATGATTTATGTTAACTTTGCGTTCAGGGCGTTATCACCAAAACGTAACACCATTAATGTGTTTTATAGAAATTTTATAACGTCAAAACTTTTAAGTTATTAGAAAATTTTCCAGAAAATCCTTTTGAGGCTTTTAACTCATAATATTTAAACGTCTAACCCATAATATTTTAATATATAACAAATAATATTTAAATGTATCAGGATCTCGGAATAGAAAAGGCGAATAGGAATTTCATGATGTTGGGTAATCGCGTTCAAAGTTTGGAAAGGCTCTCAGGATAGAACGAGCCAATATGGAATTCAGAATTGAAAACAATTAATTTGGTTTTAATTTTTTTTAAACTTTTATTACTAGATAATTTTCATCATTCAATATTTAACTAAAAAAAGTCTTTGTTTACCTTTTCTTATCCTAGCTTCTGATATGTTTTACTTATAGCATTTAATATATTTATCATATTTCTGCATACAACCTCTCACAATTGGTCACTAAATTTTACAGACACATCCAAAGCCCAAAGTTCGTAAAAACTTTAAAAATTCATAAAAAAGGAAGAAATCATGATAAAGAAAAGTGGATTGCTAGAAAGGGCTCACAGGGAAGTCGGATTTTTATAGCAGCCAAAGAAAAAGTTTAAAACAAGTTTAAAAAAAGGTTTAAAAAGTTTAAAAACTCACTTATATATATATATATATATATATATATACAGTGATTTCCGCTTATAAGAATCACGTTTGTTATTACTGGTTTTGATTTTTATAAGCGGTTGATTCTTATAGTCGAAATTTAGGTTTATGGACAGGCACACACACCCCTATATATACATATATTAGATAATTTACCATAAAATACTCTTTAATTTACGTTAATTATCTTTTATTAAAATTATTTTTTATAATTTTAAAAATACAACTTAATTTCTAGACCTATAAGTAGATACACATGATTATAGTAAGAGAAGAAAAAAATCCAATATTTGTTACCACATACCTGCTTAATAGTTTTAACATTTCAACTACCGGAAGGGAGCAAGAAAAAGTTTTCTATGGTAGTTTGACGTAATGAAGTTTTCAGGAGGCTGTTTATACCTCTTTCAATACTAATAGTCTCAGACGAAGATTCACCTTCTAGCTTACGTTTCATGGTTTGATAACGTGCTGAATACTACTAATGTCACGTTTGCCTAAGTGATAGTGGACACTTCGCCGAAGATTTATGTGTTTCAGGGTCCAGGAAGCCGCAACCAGGATGTGGGAGGTGGGAAAAAAAGAGTCCCTATTTTTGTTTGTCAGTGGAGAAAAGTGAAATCGGAACCGGAAGGGTAAAGATGTCCCTGGATCAAGCTAATAGGACAGTGTTGTGCTAAAGCGTTTAAGGGGAAACTATTATGTTATATCTAATAAAGAAAGGGATGAATTTTACGACTATATTCCATCCCATCTTATCAAACTTCCTTAAAAAAAAGAAAGAAAGAAAAAACTTCGTGCCTTTTGACGGTTTTAGTGGCTTTTTTGGAAAAATGAAAGGAAAGCGAAGAGTGTAAACTGATTCTTAAAACCGGTGGATTAATTCTTTAAAGCGAAAATTTTAACATGGAAATAATGCATTTTCTTTTATTTTCGCGATATTGATTCTTATAACCACTGATCACTGTAAGCGGTGGTTACTGTATATATATATATATATATATATATATATATATATATATACTTACACACACACACACACACGATATTCTTATAAACGAAGCTATTTTTTGTTCAGATGACTCATTCGATGTCCCTGATAAAAAGTTCTAGATACGTGCCATTTGTCTGAGGTGCACCCACCTTTTTTCCGAAATGCACTGAATCACTTCTAATTTTTGACGAGCTCTTTCTTCAGACAAAAGATTCGCCAGTCATGCGGTCGGATAAACTTCCTCTTGAAAATGTATGTTACGGATTGGCTTTCCGAGCTAATAGCCGCGGACTATTCGTAGCTTAAATGTGTCCTTAAAAACCGTAAAAAATGAGCCGAATAAAGTGACATTTCAGCAAATGGGATGCAATGCATGGAAAGATGCCTTATGCCGGAAACGTAAGTTTTTTAGGAGAAGCGAAAAAATCTCGCTCAAGGCTAAAATGATCGATTTTCCGGTTTAAACGTCAGCTGATTCTAGTAACATTTGGCAACGTATGTACGAAAGTTTTGATTTTTACGTTTTTGCTGTGTAAAATCGATTCTTTCTATAGAGTCAGATAATAACTAACTAACTAACACTCACACACACACATGTATATATACATATACATAAATATATGTATATATACATATACATACATGTATATATATACATATATATATATGTATATATATATATATATATATACATACATACATACATACATACATACATACATACATACATATATATATATATATATAATATATATATATATATATATATATATATATATATATATATATGTGTGTGTGTGTGTGTGTGTGTGTGATAATATTACTAAATACCTATAATCGTCCATTCTGACCTTTATCTCTGTTCTGGTAACCCCTCTTTCTTCTCTTTGGCGTAAATGCGTCGCCTTTCCACACACTAACTTCCTCCGTCATTTCTGGCACCCTCTCTGAGATAATTGTATTTTGGCGCTTCTACGAGGAGACGCTGGACTGACTTGAACTGAATAAGATGTGTTGCTTTACTCGTTAATAAATTCGTATGTTCCTGAAGATGACTTTATTATTTTCCGACCACGATGTAAGCTCCTATTTCATGAGAAGTCCATTCCGGACATTTTATACATACATATAAATATATATATATATATATATACATACGAGAATTTCTAACAGATCAATCTTTTTTTAAAAATGCTTCTAAAAATCTGATCAATGCGAGGCATTCAAACAGTGGAATTTGAGTACTGAAAGTACAGTGTAAAGGCTACATTTCTGTAGTAGTTTATGTTCCGAATTTTTGAATTTTTTCCACCCAATCTTTAAAAGACTTTTTTCTCAAAACTATACATATTTTTAAGCTCACATAATTTAATCACTCACAAGCTGATTTTTGCTTTAAATTTTCCCCAGAGTATACTGAATTAGATACACTCGAAAGCTGGTAATTGATTTTCTCGACGCTCTGAGCTGCAAACATATTTTTAAAGTTCGAATTTTACATTCTCATTCACCTGTTACAGGTATATTACCAGTATACTTTGTATAAGCCCTGTTTTGAGTGTTTTAGACAAGCTAAATGACCTCGATTTATCTGAGTCGAATATTTATGCAGAATCATTGAATAAGCTTGCTTTAGTCTCTTCCTTTTAATTTAACTTATTATTGTAAAGGATCTTTGAATTGTTCGTGAAACAAATTCTTGCTAAGTTAAACAATGTACAAAATTTACAAAATTAAACTATACAATTACCAAAAGTATATATATACAGTGAAACTTCTCTAGTCTGCCATCAATGCAAACGGCTGTACTTTGTTTACTACCGATAAAAGACTCAATACAGCTAATGCTAAGGATGAAACTTCTTTTCCATGGCCGCCACTCAAAACGGCTACTTTCTTTCGGAACCATGAACCATGACTGACCACCACACAGAAGTATGGTGGTCAATATATATATATATATATATATATATATATATATATATATATATATATATATATATATATATATATATATATATATATATATATATATATATATATATATATATATATATACACACACACACACACGTACACACACACACACACACACAGGGTGATCCAAATGGAAAAGAAAAATTTAAAATTTAATAACTCGAAAATTATAGAAAGTAGCACGATGCGGTTTACACTGAATTGCACAGAATAATACGGTATTTTTTTATGAATTTTTTTTTTGCCAGGACAGTTACATTTGTCACCTACAAGTGGCACTGAAGTGGTCCCGGAACTGCTGCCTGTAACTTTTTAAACAAATCTGCCGGCTGGTGCACTTTGAACTTTTTCTGTCACAGGGGAGCGTTATGTAGCGCTTTAGAGTCAACATCATTCCCTCCTTGCAAGAGAGGCACGCGCTCCATAGTACGTATAACATTTATGCAGGATGGAGAGCCTCTGCACATCACAGGTTCTGTCCAGCACCTTTTGCGGTCGACGTTTGGTGATGACCATAGCCTCAATCGTTCTTTCCTGCATGAATGACCACGAAGGTATCCAGATCTTATACCTTGGGGCTTTTGGTTATGAAGTAACAGGTATACATTTGTCGGCCGACGTCATTGGCCATGTTGAAAAAAGCTGTTCATCATCATGCACAGTAATTGCAGCTGAAATCTAATTCAATGCTGTGTAGCGTCCTGTCATGTCTGACGGCAATTCTCATGAATAACGACAGTATTGAACATTTGTAATCGTAGTTGCTTTGCGAACTGTGCTGCACCAATGTACAAACTACTGACACAACTGAAGCGCCACCTGTCGGTGACAAATGTAACTATTCTGTCAATAAAATCTTTCGTTATTATACAAAAATCCCATGTTTTCCTGTGCAATTCTGTGTAAACCGAATCGTGCTACTTTCTATACTTGTGGAATTATTAAATTTCAAATATTTCTGTTACTTTTGGACCCTGAATATACACACACACACACACACACACACACACACACACACATATATATATATATATACAGGGTGATTTTTATTAAACTGACACTACTCAGAGCCATCTGTTGCGCGTGGCGCGAACTATCAACTGGAATTCCATCAAAATTGATATAGGGACTAAGGACGACATGACATAGAGATTCCGTGAGAAAAAAAAGTTCCAAAAGTCACCGATAGGAGAAGATATGGTACTGTTGTTGTCGGCGCACCCTAGAATTTGCACAAAACGTAAGTAAAACATAAAAATGCAAATTCACGACTACGTAGTCGACAGCAGGGCCAGTATTTCGAGCTATAAAGCTTAGGGGTGAATACCGAAAAAGTTGTAATAAGCAGACAAATGAATAACAAAACAATTTTACTCAAACAATTTCACTCCCTTTATGCAGCAAATTCCCTTCTCCCTCCTTCAATGTGCCCATCATCCTGGTGGACGACACATTGCATCCTGAACACTACGCTCTCAACGGCCGAGCGTAACATGTCACCAGGAATGTTCATCACAGTCTGGGGTATGTTATTCTTTAGGGCCGTCAAGTAAGAAACTCCACCAAGATACACCTTGGTCTTTAAATAATCCCACTGAAAGAAGTCACATGGGTTAGGTCCGGAGAGCGAGGGGGCCATGCAAGTGGAAAAAAAAGCGACTGATGACACTTTCTTCTGTAAAGTGATGGAGCAACAGATTCCACACCGATCTTTATTGCCCAAAATACTGACACTGCTGTTGACTACGTAGTCGTTAATTTGCATTTTGATGTTTTACTTGCGTTTTGTGCAAATTCTCGGGTGTGCCGACAACAACAGCGTCATATCTTCCCATATCGGCGACTTTTGGAACTAATTTTTTTCCATGGAAACCCATGTCGTCCTTAGTCCCTCTATCAATTTTGGTGGAATTCGGACTGATAGATCGCGCTACAGATGGCTCTGAGTAGTGTCAGTATAATAAAAATCCCCCTGTATATATATATATATATATATATACATTGTCAGTCACAGATGTTCAGTGAGAAAGAACATTCAAATATTAGATTGCGGGATCTTTTATTTCCACGAATGAAAATTTGTTAATTTGGATTTTGTTTCGTATTTCAAAGTAATGACGTTACATTTCCTGAGTAATATGCAATGGTTGATAGAAAGCAGACAGTTAAAGCTAGCAATAGAAAACTCTATCGTATTTTAATATGATAGAGCTTTACCGAAGCAACTGATATCGTAGGCGTCCTTAGTCCTTTATCACTAAATACAAAAAGTAGCGATTAACTCGTCCCTCGAACGCAACTTTACCAAATCAGGGTTATTCTCAGTCAGACAATTAACACATTTAAACAAATACAGTACTTACAAAAAATGCATTAGTTTAGACGAAGTTTTAATGACTTTAATGTCGTTAACTTTAATTTCTGAAGTCCATTCAAAGTCTAGAAAAAATACTCCCCCGAACTTCGCGTACCTGGAACTGCACTTAATCTTTCAGAAATGTAGATTAAGTCTCGCGAAAGGCTCAGTTTTAATGGTGACTTTTAAAGCAGAATTAATACTTTTTATTTCCTTGGTGCTTACACTCATGTGAACACGGGTAGATATATTGTCTTCCTAAAAATTGGCGCTCAAAACAATTTTTCTGTTGTAAACTCTTAATTCAGCTGTCTTTTTTTGTCTTTGAAGTTTTCAACGGCATTTGCAAACATGTTTCAAACGTTTCTGCACACTTTACAATGAATTTGGTCGTATTACTTTAGGAGTTCATTTGTGTTCTCGCTACTGTGTAATTTCATCTTTTAATGGATCATTAAATACAAAGGCGTGAAACTTTTATGCTTCCTAAACTTTGAACTGATTGTCAAATGTATAATTTTTTTATCTAAACTTCACACAATTTCTTTTAAATTAATGATATATTTCTAATTTTTTTTTATCCCGTTCCCAAAGTGTTTTCTTTCTTATTCACTACGGATTCGGAGTCGAAACTTGGCTTGATTCCGTTCCGGAACACCCAACACAGTTTAAATTTTAAGATCATATGTGGACTAGAAATCACAAAAACTTTAGTAAAATGCACATATTTCACACAGTTCTAACTCAGGTACTGACGAAAGTGGAATGTCGACTGTATAAGAATGTAGTATATAGATGATAGGGAAGATTTTGCTCATACTTATTATTAAAGGCCAGTCTTAAGTTTTATAATAATTTGTTTTTACTAATTTTTCGTAACTAACACGCACACATACATAGATACATAAATATATATATATATATATATATATATATATATATATATATATATATATATATATATATATATATATATATATATGTATGTATGTATGTATGTATGTATATATATATATATATATATATATATATATATATATATATATATATATATATATATACAGTATGCCCACTAAAGTTCCTTCCCACCCTCTTAACTTCGGAACGGCTGCTGCTATATTCATAAAAGTGGTATCTAGGTACAGTAAAGTAGCCATGCGCTACTGAATGAAACCACCTACCACGCCACCTGGTGGAAAACTGCGGAGTTAGCAATCCTATCTCGAAAACGGAACGAGATAGGGGAAAAAAGTGATTTACAAAGTTGTAGAAAATCATCTATTTAGTACAAATAGATACCTTGGGGACATTAATGCAAAATATAGAATGGTTAAAACGCGCATTTGTTTTTTCGTGATTTCCTACATTGTGACGTGATAAAAAGATCTGAGAAAGAAAAAAACAACTAGTTTTAACAATATACCTTTATTTGAGATGTTCAAACTTCTCACCGTCATTGCGGTGTCGTGTTTTGCCCGAAAGATAATCATTTCTCCTTCCGTTCAAGTTTTGTGACGTCACAGTGTGGGAAATCACGAACAAACAAATGCGCTTTTTAACCATTCTATTCTTTGCATTTATGTCCACAAAGTGTCTTTTCTTACTAATTCGATAATGCTCTACAACTTTGTAAATCACTTTTTTCCTCTATCTCATTCCGTTTTCGAGATAGGAATGCTAACTCCGCTGTTTTCCACCAGGTGGCGCGGTAGGTGGCTTTATTCAGTAGCGCATGGCTACTTTACTATACCTAGACACCACTTTTATGAATATAGCAGCAGCCGTTCCGAAGTTAAGAGGGTGGGAAGGGACTTTAGTGGGCATACTGTATACATACATACATATATATATATATATATATATATATATATATATATATATATACACAGGGTGTCTTTTTTAACTGACAGTACTCAGAGACATCTGTAGCACGATCTATCAGCCGGAATTCCACCAAAATTGATAGAGGGACTAAGGATGACACGGGAAAGAGTGTTCCCCGTGAAAAAAAATTAGTTCCAAAAATCGCTGATAGGGGAAGATATGACGCTCTTGTTGTCGGCGCACCCGAGAATATGCATAAAAGGCAAGTAAAGCATGAAAATCCAAATTCACGACTGTGCGGATGCAAAAGTCGACAGCAGTGCCAGTATTTCGGGCTATATAGATTAGGGATGAATACCGAAAAAGTTGTAAGCAGACAAATGAATAACAAAGAAATTTCACTGCAACACCACTTTATGCAGCAAATTCACTTCTCCCTCCTTCAATGTGACCACAGTCTTGGTGGACGGCACATTGCATCCTGAACACTACGTTCTCAACGGCCGATGTAACATGTCACCAGGAATGTTCATCAAAGTCCAGGATATGTTGTCCTTTAGGGCCGCCAAGTTCGAGACTCCACCAAGATACACTTTAGACTTTAAATAACCCCGCAGAAAGATGCCACATGGGTTAGGTCTGGGCAGGGGCGTGCTTAGGGTTTTAGCGGCCCTGGGCGATGCTTAGAGTTTTAGCGGCTCTGGGCAAAACACATTTACTGGCAATCAAATTTATCTACGTACTAAGTAATGGATATTGTAAGACAATCCCGAACCTCCCCCCCCCCGAAAAAAAGACTGCATCCACTACTGATTTTACTAATTATTACTTTTAATGCATTGCGTTTCGATACTAAAAAACCTACATTCTAGCTACGTAAATAAAATTATACATGAAATTACAATTGGTCCACTAAAATTTAAAATTAATCAATTTGTATGAATAATGAAACAATGGAAAATTATTTACAGGATTTAGATAATGTAAATTGTTAAACACAAATACTTACATGTATGAATTTGTCGGTTATAAAGCGATTTTTCTTGCTTTCTGAGCAGCAAAATTGTCTATTATAAGTGAAAAGTTCGAAGATGATGAGAGATCTTTTTCATTAGAAATAAGTGCAAAGGAGGACAGGCGTACAATCCAAAGCATACTGATTGTACCTGCTTTGTAATATTTTCAATTCTCCAAGAAGTGGGAAATAAAATCAATTATATTGATAGAGAGAACAAGTAAAAGCCATTTTTTTTTACCCCACTCCTTCAGCCTTTAGACTCCTTTCTTCCCAACAGGTTTGGAGTGCATTTACTTACTTGTGTTTCACTCCCTGGAGAAATGTCTTGTCTATTGTTTGCTTTGAATAGACCAAATATTTGACTAAATGGTATTACGTAGTATTCGTTCACAAAGAAATGTTCACGTTTTTCTCAGTTTGCAACTATTCCGTGAAAACGGACAGATTCCAACAAAACGGTTTATAATTCTTCAAATGACTGTTATGTAGTGACTGACAGATAGTAGAAACTGATATTGAAAGAAAAGGATTCATAATCCAGGTTTTATTATAATCGAATTGAAGATAAATCATGTTTTTTTAACCGATAAATTTTTCGAACCAAAAGGGTAGTTTGTCAATAAAGATTCTTTCTACGATTCTTTTCAAAAAATCGAAACATGTATTCTTTTTATAAGTTGAATTATAGAAATCGTGAAAAATGAGGGGTTTCTTAAAAACCCGTAACATTTAGAAAAGTGTTGCGATGAGGAATAAAAATGGCGGACCTAAGCTTTTAGCGGCCCTGGGCGGTTGCCCAGTTCGCCCACCCTAAGCACGGCCCTGAGTCCGGGGAGCGAGGTGGCCATGTTAAGTGGAAAAAGGCGTCTGATGATCCTTTCTTCTGTAAAGCGAAGGCGCAACAGATTCCGCACTTTATAGCCCGAAATACTCGCACTGCCGTCGACTATATAGTTGTGAATTTGTATTTTGATGTTTTACTTGCTATTTTTGCAAATTCTCGGGTACGCCGACAACAAGAGCGCCATATCTTCTCTTATCGGCGACTTTTGGAACTAATTTCTTTTTCACGGAAACTCTTTCATATGTCGTCCTTAGTCTCTCTATCAATTTTGGTGGAATTCCGGCTGATATATCGCGCTACAGATGGCTCTGAGTACTGTCAGTTTAAAAAAAAATCCCCCTGTATATATATATAAATATACTGAGCCGAAAAAAATAGAGAAAGAGAACAAAAACCGATGACACAGCAATAAAAGTTGGTCACATTAAATGTCTATGAACTTTGTAAGTTCCTTGCTTCCCAATAACGACCGGAAAGTGAAATCTTTTGAAGAGAGTAGGACAGCGAAGCAGGAGAGTCTCGTCCATCATCTCCTGAAGATCGCAGAGTTCGCAGAAAAGATCAGCGACTATTTTTAAGAGATACAGATATTTTGATAAACAGTCGTGGCCAGTTCCAGCAACATCTCACGCCTGAGCCGCATAGGGATGTCTTTTATCCTAATCCACCAGGGATTTTGATAGTTGTTTTCAAAGAGCTGTTGTCGGGTGGCTGACTTACGGATAAGTAGTTTGACAGTACAAAAGGACATCAGCATTGTAAATCTACAAAATGGATGCATCTCTCTTGGCAGGAGATCATCACTCTCATTGCCAGAGACTCCACAGTGTCCCGGAATCCATTGTAAAACGACATCTTTATGGTGGCTGCTTAAGAACTCCAGGAGCGTCCTACACTAACGGATGTCAGCAGAATGAGGTGTATTATAAGAATCAACTGCAATTGAAGCAGCTTCAGAGTCACAAAAGATATCAATTTTGGAGAAATGGTCTAGATGGAAATGCAGTTGCGAAAATGCGACATGTATTACATAGACCGCTCCATCGAATGCAGTTCTGGCCTTACCAACTGGAGCGGAAAAGGAGAAAAGCTTACACAAGATGCCTGCTCCTGAATTGTCACAATTTTCCATAAAAAATCCTTCTGAATATACATGCATCCAATACGGCTCAGGATACACAAAGTTGATAGTCTTGTAGGTCAAAGACTTCAAAACCACGAACTTCTTTTTATAGACATCTTGACTAAGACCGGTACAAACTCGAAAACCTTTCCTTTCGATGGGGTTTTGAGGCGGAACGAGCTGTTTTGGTCCATATTTAAATTACAACTGCTCTAAGTTTCTAGAACTCAGTTTACGAAACCACGTTGAGTCTTTAAGCACCACTCAGAACCCAAGGAAAGATTGTTCCTAAGAGAAAGACAATAGGGTATCCTTATGACGTTCTACTAAACAAACACACACACACACACACAATTTATATTACACTATACACTACTACGTTTCAATTAATTCCGTAACATTTATGCTATACATATAACGAATTGCGCTAATACATTTCTATTCTCTAGAAATATACTGTATTTCACATGTTCTGTACATATTACAAACTGTACTAATAAATTTCGTTTGCTTACTCTCGTACAATATCACTTATTTACATTTATACAGCATATTATTCCTGAATTCAACAAATTTGTTTATGTACACAATACTTTAATCAGTGCATATAAAAAAATATATCAAATTTTGAAAATCTATCGTGCTTTCTATCAAAATTTACGATGAATATTTATATCAGAAATCTTTTCTTTTTCTTCTAAATGATATGTAAATTTCGCGCAAAGAATGTAAAAGTGGGTTACCGATTAGAAATATTTAAAACAACCACATAAACACGAATATTTCGATAAAATTTCATGCAAATTTTAAAAAGGCTATTCCAAGTTACGCATTTTTATATAGAATAAATCCCAATGGCCAAAATTCAGAACGCAAAAACCCATTAAGTTATAAATTTGTAAGAAGTTAAACCGAATACCTTGCTCTATTAAGACACTTCCCAATTTCAAAAGAATAGTGGGGACATATTTGACGTTTTAAATAAATATAGTTTCCCTTTAAAAATTTTACTGTATCGAAACTGCTTCAAATAGTAAAATGGGAGAAAAATTACAACTAAAAGGAAGGTGTTTGCAGTTATTTTTTTTAACATAAATTGCCGACACATTTATTTTGCATTTCAAAGAATAGAAGTATGCGCCTGAGCGATTGAAGCGTTTTTCCGTTAATATAACACCCGGAGATTACTGAGATATGGTAAACTAGTTTTATTAGTTTATCATAGTTCAGTATACGGATACACACACACACACACACACATATATATAGTGAAACTTGTCTTGAGGGCCATTCCTATTCGGCGGCAATCCTGCTGACCAACTATATTTTGTTCAGAAAGGATTCAGTACAGTCAATAGAGTCAATGTTATTTTACCCCCTTTTCCGCTGCTACTCCTCTAAACGCCTCCTTTTTAACGAAACCATCACTGGCCGCCATAGAGATGTTTTACTGTAAGTATATATATATATATATATATATATATATATATATATATATATATATATATATATATATATATATATATATACGTTAACTTATAATCAACATAGTTTATTATTCAATATTAAAATCACCTCAGTTCCAACAACGTCAATATTCTATTGTCATCAATCCTCTCATCCACGAAAAACACGTCCTTTCTCTTCTAGCTAATACATTGTTCTGCGTTCTACTATTAAAATCCCGTGGTGTAGGTTTTGATACAGAGGCGCGTGATAGCGCGTGGGAATTGAGCGCGCGATGATTGCGCCTGACAATTAGCAATGTTTCATAATCTCATGACGGTGAGGAGTCAGAATCGCATGATAAAGCAGCTACCTTAAAAACACGTACACTTCCTGAATACGTATAGTGATGGCATCAATTAACATATCTGTGAACTATTCTCTGAATATGCATGAATATTACGACCCTCCTAACGAAGTTATATTGCATTAATTGGATCAGTTAATTGGTTCTCTAGGCATAATACTGATTGACACACACACACACACACACACACACGCACACACACACACACACATATATATAAATATATATATATATATATATATATATATATATATATATATATATATATATATATATATATATATATATATATATATATATATATATATATAAATATAATTGGGACTGCGTAAAAAGTTTCACAAATTTTCCAACCACTTCCATTTTGGCTGCTGGCCGTCCTGAGCTGGTTTTCTTACACAAGCAACCCGTGTCCTGAAACTGCTTCACACCCACCGTTCGATGTTGTGACGATGCGGTGGTTCTTTACCAAATTCTTTGAACGATGATAAACGATGACGTTTTGGCTTATTCCAAAACAAAGTACGCTTTCTCCTGCATGGATAGCGCCATTTTGATTTACGGTTCCTCTAGCGGCGATTTCGTAACCGAAAGATTTTTCGCTGTTGCTAGGTAAAACTTGTATAACTGTAGTTTCAGAATTAATTTGTTTCGGCTAAATAAATCAATATCAGAATTTGTACTATGCTATTCTCTTTGTCCCATTCAATATGGAACACCCTGTATATATATGTAACCCAGGTGTAGGGGCCCTGATTATTCATATCTCACTAGTTCATCTGATAGCGGGGAAATTCGTTAAGGCACTCTCTGTACGCATGAAAATAAGGTTGAAGTTCTTGTGACGTGAACTTCACGCATTTTCACATTTTCCACGCATTTTCCCACATGGTTCCGAAATTGAAAAATAATTCTAAAAGGGGCCAAATCAAGGCTTCTCCGTCTTTACAACATGCGTGTAGAAAAGAATATTTCAAAAACAAAAACTCTCCACAAACAAAGTAATGCGAAATATTCCGAGGAAAATGATAATTCTGATGTGTTACTTAAGAGTTCGTGAAAGAGTTCGATCCAAAAACTACGGGGAAGGATTATTTGATGATGGAAGAAAGGAGAAATTACGCTCTGCAAAAACACGCAATCCAAGAGAGGGAGAAAAGAGATTCTAAAAGTGAAGGCGATGACAATATAAAAATTCGCCGAAATAATGGGGGCTGAAAGATTTGAAATCAACAACTTTAAGCATCAAAATATACGAAAGTTCTTTTTCAAAGCTCTACAGATTCTGAGTGTGGGTGATGTGCGACTAAATTCAATCGGTGAGATAAAACTTCTTGCTGGAAAACAAATTCCTATGAAAAGGAAAACACCCGTATAAATAATCTTTATATGTAAAAAATAACTTTTTTGTAATTCGGAAAATATAGAGAAACTAGCTGAAAACCCCTACTTCACTACAGAGTGCATTCAAATTACATACAACCGTCAATGTATGCAATTAATGCCAAAAATATGTTTAAATATATTTATAATAAATACAACGATCAATGCATACAATTGATGTAAAAAAAACAAAAAAGTATATTTATTAAAAAATCGTAGCGGATATTTTTATAGACAAAATAATGTAGAAGAAAATATTCAAATTAAATCTAATAGAACATACTAAAGAATATAGTAGAGTTTGAGAAACATATCTTTTAGTGTATTTTAATATTTTTTGGATAATTTCCAATCGTCTGCCGCATTAGCAAGTAAAAAAAATATCTTTTTGTCTATTTCGTAGCTATAAACGTGACGAAAAATTTATTTAAAGTACCATAAAAAGAAATCACATGATCAGCATTTAATAAATCTGAAGAATCGCCATGCAAAATTTCAGCCCTTTAGGTCCAGCGGTTTGGTCTGTGCGTTGTATGTCAGTCAGTGAGTCAGTCAGTTACGGAACTGCTTTATATATATAGATTATACTTACAAAATTAATAAATCTAATTTTTATTTTAGCATTAAATTCCAAGATGCAATGAAACTCTCTCTCTCCGTAATTCTCAAAGTTTCGGTTATATTTTTTGAGAATATTTTTTTCTATCAGAGGTATTTTCTTTTAAAACTTCTTTCGTTTAACGAATAAGTCTATTTGGATTTTATTCCATTAGGGGTGCTTTTCTATTAAGACATTCGCACGTAATTCCAGAGAGTCATTGTCTGTTTTAAATAGGCTGGGGGGTCACTTTATAGGCCATCCATACTCAAAATTTTTCTCTCCCGATATATATATATTAGTGAAAGATATTTATTCTTTTTGGAAAACACTATGCGGCATTTATATAACCTTTGTTTTTTTCAATACACCTTTTATATGGACGCGTTCCATATTGCTCGATACTTAAAAAACAAACAGTAAAACTAAGACCAAATTAACTAATGAGCCTCATTTTTAGAATTTTGTTGATAGAAGAAACATAATTATAATTTTGTGAAACTACCAAAAAAATTATTGTTACAAAAAAGGTTATTATTCGTGTTTATTAAGTTGATGAAATTATTGTTTTAGGCACTGGCATAATGAACTACTTGCGGTTGAAACCCCCCCCTCCCAAAAAAAAAAAAAAAAAAAAAAACCCTACATCGGAAATGTCAGGCTGAAGAGCCGGTAATAAAGACCGAAGGCTGTTGGTTATTCTTTAGATGCCTTGCCTGCATTCAAGGTTCAAGTGGTAAGATTAAAAACGTGAAGTCTGACCAACATACAAAAGGTTTATTGATCTTGAGGTTTCTTTTTTGGGCACTTATCTCTTTCCTGTCTTACAACCTGGGCTCGGCTTTGAAACCACATAGAATGAAAAAAAAGAAATTAATTTACAACGGTGTAAGGAAAAAAGAATGAAATTAAAACCTGAATAAATGATATGAACTCAAATGAATGCAACGTTTAAAAATTATACTTTATGGATTTATATATATATATATATATATATATATATATATAATATTTATAAACCTTTTTCTAATTCTTACTACTCAACACTTTAATTTAAATTCTTAAGTTTGGCATGCTAAACGATTTCCATACTCTCTGACATCTTTAGCTGTATTTGAAGACCTCATATAGATATATATATCCATAAAGTAAAATTTTTAAAAGGTGCATTCATTTGAGTTCATATAATTTATTCAGGTTTTAATCTCATTCTTTTTTTCTGACACCGTTTTAAATTAATTTCTTTTATTTATTCTATGTGGTACAAAAATATGATTAATTGTAAACTTTGGTAAACACCCTTAAGAAATGAAATTGTGATAATAATTACGGCTCAATAAATTCCTGTCTCCAGACATTCGCTTGTTTCGTTTTTTTTATCATATAAACATACATATATGTATTCAAAAAAATCTGACGTTACTTCTCCTCTAAACGAGTCGAAATAAAGTTAGTCGAGGCACGAGTTAATTAATGAGGTCATAAATAAAAGCCTTTATTGAGTTCTAAATAGCAATGTCGAACAAAGGGTGGACAGTACATAATTACGCGACGAAGAATTTCCGTCAAAATGAGATATGACATATGTGTACTATTATAAACTCTCCGAGAACACTGCCTAGTTTATATATATATATATATATATATATATATATATATATATATATAATATTGATGAAGAAATATCATCTATTATTTGTTGAAACTAATACCATGTTTATTAGTACGAGGCGTGGTTTTTAAGTAAGAACCCTTCTGAAATAAAAATAAAACAAGTAGACTTTTATTTAAAATTTTATTTTTACATGAAAACCTGTTCTTTAATCTACTTTTCTACATAATTCCCACCAATATTAAGGCAATTATCATATCGTATAATCAGCTTTTCAATACCATCCTCGTAAAAATTTTCCGCCTGATTAGACAACCACTGCAACACGGTCGTTTTGAGATCGTCATCGTCGTCGAGGACCTGACCACCCAAAAGCCTCTTTAAATGCAGGAACACGTGGTAGTCACTGGGCGCTAGATCGGAGCTGTGCGGAGGGTGATCAAGTTGATCCCAGCCAAATGATCCGATCAGCTCTTGAGTTCAATTGGCCGTGTGTGAACGGGCATTGTCCTGAAGCAAAGCGATCCTCTTACTCAGCATGCCACGCCTTTTGTTTTGTATTTTCACGGAGCAGTTTTTTGAAAGTCTCACAATAAGTTGTAGAATTTATTGTGTCACCACGAGTCAAAAAGTTAGGTCAAATGACCTAACTTTTATATCAAATAGCCTAACTGCAACACGGTCGTTAAACCGTGTTGCAGTGGTTGTCTAATCAGGCGGCAGATTTCTACGAGGATGGTATTCAAAAGCTGCTTGTACGATACGGTAAGTGCCTTAATATTGGTGGGAATTATGTAGAAAGTAGATAAAAGAACAGGCTTTCATGTAAAAATAAAATTGTTAAAAAAGTTTACTAGTTTTGTTTTTATTTCAAAACGGTGCTTACTTAAAAAACACGCCTCGCATATTCAATGCAAGATATTCACATTTAATTCTGATCTCTTGTTTTAATCACGTTAAATTTTTATTGTGTTTTTTTTATGAATGGTCCATAAATCTAGAAAAAATTCATGGACCTCGCGTAGTAGATAATTATGCTTCGATTTTGAGACGTCATGGTGCGTGTTTTCAGATTTTATTCGTGAATTTATGTACATTTATGCAACGTCCAGAATAACTCAAAGTAAATGAAAGTACAGTCATTATCCTGAACTGAAAGCGAAAGTTTATAAAATGACTTATGAATGGAAACGTCATTTAGCTGCCATATGTATAGCCGAGCATAGAGACGGATACCTACCTCATGAAGCAGTCGATCTGCATCATAAGTCATCAGAAACATTTCCCAGCCCCCGGGATGTCCCGCAGCGAGGGAGCAACTCAAACAGCAGTTTCCGGGGGTCCGTGAAAGCCATTCTGTGCAAACGCGCATATCTTTCTGCTTTCAATAAGCGGAGTTTAGAACTGCCGTATATTGGTACGGGACAGGGGCACAAATGCCATTCCGCTGCATGTATTAAAACCCATTGTGGAGGGATATAAGGAACAGCCCTTAAAACATATAATTTCGAAGGCTTAGTGGATACGTAAATTGCTTGATCGAAAAATGGTCTGTATTCAACTAACTTGCGAGGACTGTCTATTTGCTTTGTTGGACTTGCAATATGTTAAATAGAACTTAGAGAACTGTAAAATTCGAATATTTAAACATTCGTCTTTTTCATTAATCTTCAAGTTCTTAAAATCTAAATTTTGAAAGGACATGCATAAAATTAAAACTTTATGAAATTATATATATATATATATATATATATATATATATATATATATATATGTGTGTGTGTGTGTGTGTGTGTGTGTGTGTGTGTGTGTATGTATATATATATATATATATACACTGCTGGCCACTGTAAATGAAACACTCTGAAGGACACATGAAAATAACATGAAATTTACAACATGCATTAGCGAAGGTGAGATATGCAAATGATTAGAATTTCAGCGCAGACGCACATCACGCGCGCCTGTGGCGCCACTTCAAAGCGCTATTTAAGGCTTGGAGATTTCAACGATTTCAAGTTCGGCAATTGTGTTTTTCTTGTGGTTTTTTCAAAAAACGATCAATTATGCCTCGTCGAAAACAGCGATCATCTTTTGATCAAGTATCCGAGTTCGACAGAGGAAGGATAGTGGCCTACCGAGATTGTGGATTATCTTTCAGGGAAATCGGTAGTCGTGTTGGACGAAACCAAACAACTGTAATGCGGATATGTGATCGTTGGATGCAGTAGGGTACGACGGACCGGCGTGTTCGATCGCATCCACCTCAGCGCACCACTTCACGTGATGACAGGCAAATTGTGCGCATGGCAGTGACGGATCGCTCAGTCACATCACGAACCATAGCATAGCACATGCAGTCTGTAACGCATCATCCAGTGTCTGCGCGTACCATTCGACGCCGTTTACAGCAGAGTGGTCTGTCCGCAAGACGTCCATTGCTTTGTCTACCCTTGAGGCAGAACCACAGACGTCTCCTTCGCCAATGGTGCGATGACAGAAGGATGTGGACGGCAGAATGGAAGGAAATTGTCTTTACTGACGAGTCACGCTTCTGTCTGCAACACCACGATGGTCGCATTCGAGTCTGGAGACACCGTGAAGAGAGTATGCTGAACAGCTGCGTTATGCACTGCCACACTGGTCCTGCACCGGGTATTATGGTATGGGGCGGTATTGGATATCACTCTCGCACACCTCTAGTACGCATTGCCGGTACTTTAAACAGCCAGCGCTACATCTCCGAGGTGTTGGAGCCATTTGTCCTTCCTTACCTTCAGGGCTTGCTCACAGCCATATTTCAACAGGATAATGCGCGACCACACGTGGCACGCATTGTCCAACGGTTCTTCGTTAATCACCAGATTGAATTGCTTCCCTGGCCACCTCCCTCTCCGGATCTTTCGCCGGTAGAAAACATGTGGTCCATGGTTGCTCTATGATTGACCCAGATTCCATCCCCAGCTGCCACAGCAGATCAACTTTGGCAACGTGTGGAAGCTGCTTGGTCTGCTGTACCCCAAGAACTCATCCAAAGTCTCTTTGAATCAATGCCGAGGCGTGTGGCAGCGGTGATCTCCAACAATGGCGGCTACTCTGGCTACTGATTTTGGCAGGAACCACACTTCACAGAATTCTATAAATTTAATCATTTGATACTTGGTCAACATGTTATCTACAAAATAAATTTTGTTGTGATATCTCTTGTCTTTCTTGGTGTTGCAATTTGGGTGGCCAGTAGTGTATATATATATGTATATATATATATATATATATATATATATATATATATATATATATATATATATATATATATATATATAGAGAGAGAGAGAGAGAGAGAGAGAGAGAGAGAGAGAAAGAGAGAGAGAAAGAGAGTGGTGTGAACACGGTCGAGGGAATTACCCCCGCCTCCCTCCCTCATCCAAGTAGTCAAAACAATCTCTAAACAGAACTTTAATTCCAATATAAATTTTCTTCGATCTCCAGACCGCAATCGAAAAATTTTCATCCTGAAAAGGGAAACCGAAATGTCCAAGGAATTAATTGCCCAAGGAATTGGATGCACTACTAGCGGATATTAATGTACGCCTATTTTATCTAAAAGTTATGTATCTGTTTTCGTAAAATAAATTATGTCTTTGTTAAAATAACTTTTGTTCTAAAAATCAAAGAACAAAATTCCTTTGTTTTGTCGTTCGTCTGTTGGTTGGTTCGGACATAAGGGGTCAGCTGGTATCTTGTGTATGCCTTTAACTGGTACGCATAAGCATAGCGTGCTTCTAACTTTTGGGGGAGGGACACGAACTGAATTCAGTTAGGGCGCTTCTCAGAGCATTGACTGCCGGACTATCCTTAAAATATGAAATATTATGATTTTTTAAAAATTAAATAACAATTGAATTGATGTTTGTGTAGTATTCAAAAGTTATGCAATAAGAAAAATATATATAATATAAATAAAATGAGAATAAAATATAGTATCGAATTTTTGTTATGGATCATATCATTGTTAAAAAACTGTTAAGGCTGAAGACATAATCGGAATCTGTAGTTTCATAGTTTGAAAAAGCGAGAAAAAAACCAACTCTCTTAAAAATTTTCTACAATTTTGCGATTTTAACTGAACTTCTATTAATGTTTTAATGTATTTCAAGTTAAGTTGGGAGGAAGGGAGGCCCGTGCTCCCTCGTGCCACCCTCCTGACGGAAGGTTGAAGAACTAATCAGCTAGTGACCAGTTATATTCGAATTAGTCAAATCTCTTCTTCCCTGGTTAGCGAGAAATTTTGAAACTAAGTGTAATGACATCAGGCACTCCAGTGTATCTCGAATATAGAATTCAGCCAGAGAAGCACTACATTGGAAGAGAAAACAAATTACGAGATGAACCCGATGAGTTAAGGACATTTTTATGTTAATTTATACTCAACAAATGTTGTTTGCCAATGAGGGACTCTTTTCTACGAAGACATTTGCCCCTAATCTGTTGCCCCTAATCGTTGGTTGCTTTCGATATCGGCACCGTATAAGTAAACGAACCCCCTGAGCCCCTTTAGTTTTGTCTGAACCCACTCAGGGAAGACATCTGGGGGATCGTACCTTCTCCCACCCTCTCTGACATCATAGAAGGACATACTGGTATACGGATTTAAAGTGACCATATCCAGCTTAGACACAAAGGGATTGAATGGTGTTCAACAGATTCGAACCGACCACCCCCAGTTCAAAGCCTAACGCGCTACCACTAGGCTACCTCGGCCTATACATAACAAATACAATTCTTAAAATATTCATGCTACCAATTTTTTTTAATATATGGTACAGCGTGCTGATATTCTATCGAATCACATTCTGCAAAAATTTAAGATTTAGGCCTTACTAAACATCAGAATCATGGGGATTTAATCTCTTATGAACTCGAAGAATGTAATATCTATCCCTTTATGTAACAATGCCATTCTCTACGCTTGCGAGATACGGCACAAAAATAAAAAAAACATATATCGAGAATACGAACAATAAGAGATACTTAATGACATTTTATTGGGCGTGCATCTGGCAAATTAATACGTTTGATACAGCGGAGCTTATCTGGTATCCGAAAATAATAAAATATCAGTAAAGAACACAAAATGAAAAAAACCCATTTAACTTTTAAATAAAAGAAAAAATGATGAATTTCTGGACCCGTTTCTGATTTTAGACTAATGAAGCGAAACATAATTAGCCCAAATGTAATAAAATACCTAATTTTGATGAAAAGAACTGTCGTTTATTTTCGGACCTTGTGGAATACAGAATAGATTATGGAATTCCAATCGCACGGAAGGGAAGAAGCTAGTCTTTTTATCTATTGGAATCGATCCGAATTCTGAACTTCCTCTCGCTGTTTGTCTGGTAGGGTAATACGTGTAAAGTTATTTGAATCATCCTGTTTCGGCGTCTCTCCTTTCCTGTGGCACACGGTTAATTTTTCATATTGAATAAAACTGAATATCCATTTAGTCAGTAACCGTAGTTTCATTTTCGCTTTAAATAGAAAGATAGCTATGTGAATTCCAACAATTTGTTTTAGAAATTGATATTTGTTGTATTTGAACTATTATACACCTGTGGGGTTTTGGTTTGGTTTGGAGCGCTACGGTCATTTTTTGCTTCACAAGGACTAATTAGACCGGGACCTACTGCTTAACCTTTAGCTTACGCGGTCCATTTTTCCGACTCCCTCGTTAGAACTGGAAATTTCCTACCCCCTAAGAACGGCCATTAAGGGGGTTATATATATATATATATATATATATATATATATATATATATATATATTATATATAATATACATATATATACATTATATATATATATATATATATATATATATATACACACATACACACACACACACACACATATATATATATATATATATATAGATTCATTCTTGCGCCCGTATTCTTTGGATACATGCTATCCCACCCCGTAAGCAAAAGGTTAAAGCCAATTCCGAACTCGCGGGGGGTTTTATATACAGTGAAACTTCTATTTTGTGGCCAGTCATGGATCCGAAAAAAAAGTGGCCGTTCTGAGGGGTGGCCGTAGAAAAGGGGTTTATTCTATAAAAGGGATCTATGGAGTTTTTAATCGGTTCTGAACAAAATGTGGCCGTTTAGAGGGGTGGCCAGCTAAAGAAGTTTCACTGTATTTGGCATTCTGCCATAGAATTTAATGGAACTATTATATTCAAATGCTTTGTATTCCTATTATATTTAAATACTTTGTTGCTAAAATACTTTGTTACGTTTCCTCGATGGGTATCTGTTATATTAGGTTGCATTTGAAGTTGTAATAAAAGAGCTCGTTGCTTTATAAACAAGCATTTTTTTATCAGTGTATATTCACTTGCATTGTTTTATACAGCATAATACCTCTCATTGTAAAGCGTTTCTCAAAACTCACGATTGACTGTTTCGTATAATTGTAAAATGAAAGAAATAACACACTAACTAATCAGTTTTCATTGTCTTTTACCTGAGTTTGCTTCCAAAAAATGCTTTCAATATTAAAGTATCTAACAGACCTCAATATCTTTCATTGTATTAGCTTTTGTCAGGGAAGGTTTGGTTTGCTTCACCTAGATAGCACAAAAACTGTGGGTTTGTCCAAAATTCAATAGAGCAAAAACGGTGCAATTGAGCCGCATATGAAACAACACTGTCATCCGAAATCAGTTTCATTAAAATCGGACGAGAGGTGAACGAGTTGAAGGTTTTTGTATTATTACATATCATAATAGTCGGTTGGTTTATTACGAGTAAGCCATCATGGTTCTTTTTTTTTTTTGATGTAGGATTACGTTCCTCAATAACGGTCCTCCGGAAAGAAAAAATTCAGAGTCCGTCGTGTGTTATAATTTTGACAGCGCGCCAAACCCAGTAGCAGTAAACAGTTAAATAGAAAAGTGCCAAAATGCATAAAAAAAGGAAAGAAAGAAAAGAGGTAAGCAACGATAAGTAATTCTACATTAATAACCCGTGGTAGTTTCGTAAGAAGAGACTAACTGAAATATTTTTCTTTTTCTAATGGATAGGCACTTGTCCCGAGACATTCGCAAATAACCGCAGAAATTGTGGACTATTTTTTATTTATTGGCACTATACTTATGAGTCAACATTGCTCCCTTGGTGCCACCTCAGTTTTGATGGAGCACCACCAGGGGCGACATTCGGAGAGCTCATACCTTCCCCATCTTCTTATCTCGTGGAAGGACTTTCCGGTCTATGGATAGAACGTGCTTATAACGGGCCTAAACATAAAGGTAGCCTAAACATAATGGGCCTAAACATAGTGTTCGTCGAGATTCGAACCGAACACCCCAAGTCCGAGGTCCGACGTGATACCACTAGACTACCTTGGACCGATCATGTGAATGGATCCATATTTGAATGAATACTGTCTTCTGAAATTAGTTTAATTAAAATTGGACGATAGGTTAACGAGTTGAAGGATTTTTGTTTAAATTACATTTCATATTGTTCCGTTTATAGCTAGGAAATTTAATTTAAATTTTGACAGCCGTAATTGTTTACTTCATTCTAAATTTTACTGTTACGTCTGTCGGCTGGATGCGCAATCAATGGTTTTTATCTCATTTTCAAGAAAATGACATTAACTCGGCTATAACAGGTACATGAAACATGTTTTTTCAGTTGCTAATTTTAATTGAAAAGAGTACATGAAATTTGGGGTCATTTAACTGAATATTTTAATGTAGGCTTACGTTTCTCCATAACGGTCCGTGGTAAAGCAAAGTTTCAGACATTAAAACCGTTGTTGCGAGTTACAAATCATGAGTGGCAGAATATAATTTCTACACATATATGGATCCGTCCAGATATGGTTCCGTCCAACTAACCGAGTACACTGGGAAACTCATTTATTACCATGTTTTTATTAACTTACTTTCTTGTTTGTTTGTTTGTTTGTTTGTGTGTGGGTGTGTGTGTCCCTTACAAATCTTGCAATCGGTTTTTAACTAACTTCCCGACTAGCTAAACATTTGAAACTTTTTGAATAGCTCAGAACACGTTGACAATGCATTTTTTTAATACTTTTAGCCATCTTTGAGCAGAATTAAATTCATTTTCGGTTAATTGTGTTTTGTAGACTGGTGCAGCCATCTATCGGCCGGGACGGGAATGAAAAGTTAAACGCAAGTTAACTTCCAATTAACTTCATTTTCTTTCAAGTTGATAGGATAATTCATCAAAAAAATTTAAAAAAAGTATTTATTAATGCATAGAATTGTCAAGTTTATATGATTCAACAAAAAATTAAAAACTTGGTATATAAAAAGTTCTTTTTATCTTGTAATTATTGACTTACATTTACACGACGCATTACCCCCGATTTATTTTACCTTATTTTTCTTACCATCGACCTATTCTGCATAGGGTTATCACTCATCCTTCCCTTCGTATGTAGGAATTTTACTGTAAAAAAAGAGAAGTAAGCAATGGTAAGTAATCCTACGTTAATTACCTGCGGTAGTTTCGTTAGAAGAGACTACCTGAATTTTTTTTTTCCTCCAAATGCCTCGTAAAATATGAATGAAATAAACAGGTTTTGTGAAATCAGTGTATTTAATTATCCTCATTTTGATATTTTATTCTATATGTATATATAAAGCAGTTTCGTAACTGACTGACTGACTGACAGATAACGCACAGACCAAACCGTTGGACCAAATGGGCTGAAATTTTGCATGGTGATTCTCCTTATAGTGTAGGGGTGCACTACGAAAGATTTTTGAAAAGATCTTCTTAGATTTTTTTAAAATTAAATTTTTGAGTTGTTTTAGTAACTTTTTTTAAGTTTGCATTTAAAATAATAATAATTTGAGGGTTATTTGAGGGTTTTTTAAAAATTAAAATTTTAAGATGTTTTTGTAACATTCTTTAAAGTTTGTATTTAAAATAATTAATTGAGGGTTATAAAATTTATATCACGAGAAAGATCATAAAAATTCCTTTAAAATGAAATCCTTTTCGAATCTTTAACTCCATTTTCTGGTTTTTGGGGAATTTTTAAAAATAAATTTTTAGAATTTAATTTATTAAATGCTGATCACGTGGTTTCTTTTCTTTTCGTGTTACTTAAATTAATTTTGCGTCACGTGCATAACAGCGAAATAAATCGACAAAAAAATATTAAAATACGGTAAAAGTTAAAATTCAACCACTAGACTAATTGAGATGGTATTTTTTTAAGAATTTAATTCAAATTAGTATGTTTTATGGATATGAAACATACAAATTAATTGCATACATTGACCGTTGCATTTAATTTGAATATTTTCATCTACATTATTTTGTCCATAAAAATATCCGTTACGATTTATATATATATATATATATATATATATATATATATATATATATATATATATATATATATATACACAGTGTGTATATATATATATATACACACACACACACACACACATATATATATATATATATATATATATATATATATATATATATATATATGTATATATATATATATATATATATATATATGTATATATATATATATATATATATTGCATTAATTTTATATATTGACCGTTGTATTTAATTTGAATGTACTCCGTAGCGAAGACGGGTATTCAGCTAGTTAAAATATAAAATCTGTATTTCGTTATTATGAATATTTACTTAGATCACTAGGGGCTTCGACCCTAGGCTCGCTCCTCTGTTATGACTAATAGCGAGATACATAGGGGTGATTCTCGGTCAATGTAACAGCTTCCATCCATTTACTGTTGTCACCCTTAATGCGAAAGACGTTTCATCACTATTGAATTATCAGCTTTAAATTCAATTAAAAATCGAAAATTTAAGATATAGACTTAAAACGAGGTTTATATGAATAAGAAAGCTTTCAGCTTCTAGATGATGAAATATTTTGTTTGTAAGATAAAAACTCGACGAGCATCGATATTACATCCACATAGCGGACGATATTTCTTGAAAAACTGTGCTTCACTTTTTGATGAAAATATTAGTCTGTTTTAAAATATTAAAAAAAAATGAGGTCTAGTTTGAAAGAGAAATGTCTGTAGTCTTAGATTGTAAAAAGATCAAAATTCTACGATCATTGTTTGGCGAGTTATCGTAATCTGAAAATGAAAAAATGAATATTTTCTCACAAAACATAAAATAAAAAAAAACTTAAAGTCCGACGAATATGAGAAATGTCTTACTTTGGTCCCCACATTTTTCTGCATCTATTAGTATCGCTCTCGACCCCATACCCCTAGCGGTTTCGGAGGAGATAGCGTGACAAGCTTTTGACAGCGGCAGCGGGAGTTACTTTTTTTTAAAATAGAGAGATTTTACCAATTCAAAGAAAATTTCACATGTGAAAAATCATATATTCTTATTTATATAAATATCTAATTACCTATTTTAATACTTTTTAGTAGCTAAATCTCCACGTTTTTGCTATCATAAGTTTATGATTTAGGGTCTCCAGTTTTCGTCCACGTGAATTCAGATGCCAGTTAATAACGATGCAAAACCATGTTTCATTTTCTTTTTAAGGGAAGCACAACGATTTCACACGATTTTTATGTAATGCACAACGAAAATGAAGGCCCGATTTCTGGAAAGGGTGCTTTGTGCATAGCATTTAAGCCTTCTCTGGCGCCTGACAGTTGCTTTCACCGTCGCGAGTGTTAGAGAGCGAATTTTTCTAGCCTCTGCCATTACTCACAGATTACAGATAATATATGCTCTCGGGATGAGCGGATAAAAAAACCCGGGAAATATCACTGCGCCGCGCGTCTCGGTATTAGCGGTATGTATTTGCTTTTTATTCATGCTGGTATCAGGCGGCAATGATCCGAATTCGGGGATGTCAACATATTGTTTATACGGCAATGTATTATGGAAGAGAGATGTGTACAGACTTATGCCGATCGCTGAAAGGGGTATCACGTTCTGTTATTCCTCTGCCGAGATTTGATTTATAGGTTTTTTTTCCCCTCCCAGGATCCCATTTCGTTCTTGTTCTGAGAATTGTGTAATCTTTTCAATACCATTTATTTTTCAATAAATGGGGAAAGTTTTAACGAGAGTTTGCAGATTGGTGACTGTGTAAATTCTGCGGAAATATGGTCTCCTTTTGTGTATAAATTGAGAATTTTTTTTAAACATCTATAGAGGTGATATAATTGTTTGGCAGTACATTCTTGTACGCTTAACCCTTCAGGGGGCGTGCCCGTGTACAAAGTGCAACATTTTCGTAATTTTGAATGTTTTTTTTACATGTAAGGTTTGAATGTTCTAAACAGTTTCTATTTACAGCTACACCCTTTCTAATGCAGGTCTGATTTTCTGACCCATGTATTCCTTTCCATTCATTTGTTAGTCGTGATTTAACCATGGTAAACCAGCGATTATACTGGATTACAATACGACAAAAGCAGGAGTTGATGTAGTCGATCCAATGTGAAGCTATTACAGGGTATCCCGCATCTCGTTGTTTTTTTATGTTTTTAGACATAATAGGAATCGATTCTCAAGTTGTCCTTAGATCCAACAAACCGGAAGTTTTGAAATAAGGCTATTCTACCTGCATTCTTTGGCTTTTAATTATAAATATATCTCAATATTATCAACACTAGATAGTACCCGTCAAAACTTGACGGTAAATAATTGAACAGTTTCAATAAAAAAAAGGTTCATAACCTTGTTAAAATATTAGAAATTTTTACAAAATATTAGCTGTTTTTCTATCCGATGTTATAATTAAAAATGTTGTAAAAATCCGAGTTTATAATTTAAAAAAACGTCTTAGAAAAAAAAGCATGCTTACCGCTAATTTTTCAATCCGACTTGCACAATCTAGCTAATATGCTACGTATACAATCTAACTGATATGCTATAAATATGCTATGTATAAATATATTAAGCAAAAATAAAATATATAAACTAAAAAAATCAGATTAAAAAATCATAAAAATTACTCACGTGCAAAAATTTTTTGCAGTCTATTTAGGCAGCGCTGCAATCGCATTTCAGAATTTTTTTAATTTTCATGAATTTTAATGATGTATACACGTGCATTCAATAATTGGATCCGGTAGGCAGCGCTGCAATCGCGTTTCAGAATTTTTTTTTTATTTTCAGGAATTTTAAAGCTGTATACACGTGCATTGAATAACAATTAACTTAACCTACACATTTGTTAAAGAAACGATTTTGGTGTTTTTAATTTCTGTTTATTATTGTATTTTTGCACGTGAGATTAATATAGGCTGATATATTTGTGAAGCAGTCGCTCCGGAAGAGACAGAGGCATACATAGGGATATATATAATTTTTATATAATATAATTCACATATATATTATTATCCTCTGTGTATGCATACTTGACAGAGGCATACACAGAACACGGCAACTATTAGGGGAAATTTTATATCTTGTCATAAAACTCAAAATCATTATTTTCAATTTCAAAAGAAAAAGATTATCACAAAAGGAATAATCAAGGTTTAAAGAGACGTTGCACTTTGTGCCAAGCGCGCCTGCTGGTGTTCCAAAAATTGGCGCGTCCGCTGAAGGGTTAACTATGAATTTTTAATCTTTCAAATGGGAAAGGGGGGGGGGGGGCTAACGTTTCGAAATAGATGTGTAGGATTTGGACGGGCGACACACTGCCGAAACTAGTTTCATGAAATGAGAAACTCAAGTTTAACGAAACCAAAAGCACAGAGATCCTTAGACCAAGTTTCATGAAATTATAGTAGCATAAAGTGCGGAAATCACCATTTCTTAAAACTTGTGTGTATGGTTTCAAGCAACTTTTGTGGGAAATGTGTTTTGTCTTTTCTACAGCTCTTTTATTAGAGAACCATGCTCCACCTCTTATAAGGGGATGAACCCAGTACTTTCGTATTCAATTTCTTATCTAGCAGACGCCAACAAAGCATGAATGCATCCTTGCCATGTCATGACATCGTAAAACCGAAAAACTACAGTTTTCCCTGTGTGCGACCTAATGTGAAACTAGTTTCAAGGAACACGTTTCATGAAATTGTTTTCACGATACTAATTTCCTCAGTGCGCGGCCCACTTAAGTTTTCGCGTTCATTATCTGTACAATACAAAATCTTTAAATTTACATTATATATATAATACTGTCGTGGTTACATTATATATATAATACTGTCATATATATATAATACTGTCGTGGGGCGATGCAACAGGCCGGTGAACTGGAAAAGTTCTAAATATAGTCGTAGAAAGTGGCTGATTGGCGTAGGGATGAAGTCTAGGCGAGAAAATATAATACTCCGCATAGCTGGTTACACAGTTCTTTATTAAGTAATATTCTACTGGCTCAAGTACACTATTTAAGTTCCAGTTATAATAGCTATAGGACTTTATGCATAAGAAATATCGTCCTGGGGCTGTCGGAACAGCACATAGCAATATAAAAAACCGCAGCGCAATTTACGACATGTTTCCAAGACGGAGACAGACACCCAAAGACCCGCGAAAACCCTAGTTCTATGTCCTTGAGTACAGGCGCGCTGAACTTTAATTGGTTAGAATTAGCACCTGACTTTAACGCGTCATATGGGGTGATGTTTTCTCGAGCGTTCGACCAACACCCCCTATATCGGATATAGGGGGTGTTGGTTCGACCCGGTTCGATCTTATATAACTGTAATGGTCCACGCGTGCAACAGCTTTAGGGGAGACAAAGATTTATGTTGGTTGAATATAGGTCGCAATCCAAGGTTAAGGGACGGTATTCTGTTTCGTTAGGATGGAGAATTTGGAAAGGGCGTGTTAAATAGTAAAAAGGGGTTTGAAATTTATTTCATATATATATATATATATATTTGTAATAAATTAAATATTAGGCCCTACATTCTAGCATTTAAATTCCCTTTCCTAAATCCAATCCGTAGTAATCTTAATTTATCGCTTAAAAGCCCTTAGCAACAGAACTTCCCATTGATAGCAAGCGTTGCATTCCTACACGTGTATATGTCTGGAGAAAGGCGTGGGTTCGCATCGCCAGCCCTAATATTCTGCTGACCGTACAAAATTACAGCCACATGTTTTTTTCGCCTCTCTCGCTTAAGGTTGAAAGGTGGTAGCTTCGCTTCCGAGCATCTGACATGGATGGACGTACTTTTTATCGCTCTAAAAAAACGAATCGACCCGACTGCTTCAAAATTTTAATTCCTTTTAGGCTGAGTCTAGCTCCAGCCATGTAAATATGAGCTAGTTTTCCTTTTCAGGTTGCATTTTAAGGAAGAATGTAATGGATATATATATATATATATATATATATATATATATTATATATATATTATATATATATATATATATACATATATATATATATATATATATATATATATATATATATATATACACCGGGTGGAAAAAGTCTTAGAAAGTGGTAGAAACTTTAAAAATTCACAAAACCGGAAAAATAACCAAAATAAAAAAACTTTTGCGGGGTTAGGTCATGGGAAACGCTAGGTCAAGGGATTTTTTTAAGACAGGAAAAAAAATCAAAAAACAGCCGACAGGTGGCGCTGACGTACACAAGTCAAAAAAGGATACGCAAATAACGAAAAGAATGCTTCTAAATCGTTTATTACAGCAGTAGGTGTTCCACATGACCCCCACCACAGGGGATAATACATTGTATGCGAGTCACAAATCCAGCAAAGGCAGAGTGCAGCAGGTACGAATATATGCATGACACCCCTCGGCAGATCTCATCATCTTTCAGTTCCAACAGATTGGATGGACCAAATAGATACATCCGGGATGATACACCCCTTTGAAGTGTGTACGTCAGCGTCACCTGTCGGCTGTTTTTTGGGTTATTTTTTCTATCTTAAAAAAAATCCCGTGACCTAGCGATGCGAACCCCGCAAACGTTTTTTTATTTTGTTTATTTTTCCAGTTTTTATGAATTTTTAAAATTTCTACGGACTTTTTGTCCACCCGGTATATATATATATATATATATATATATATATATATATAATTTAAATATTTAAACAATATAACATATATAATGTAATACAAAGTATGAATATAGTCCAAAAACTGGGAATTTGTCTTTCTGCCACTCAACGCCACAAAAGTGACGCTGCATAGCACCGTATTTCTAACCTTTCGACTAGTGATTGCAATACCGGACCAAAAATACAATACCGGTATTCGGTATGCTTTCAAACGTTATACAGGAATACCGGTATTAATACCGGAATTAGGAATTTTTCAAAAAAGATACAAAATCACAATTGTTTCTTTTGCATATAAATTGGTTTGCATAACTATAAAAATATAAAATATTTCCTTATGTACAAATATACAATAAAGGAACAAATGTTGTAATCAAATATTATTAAAATAGCTGTAAAATAATAATATATAACATTAGAAACAAAAACATAAACAAAAATAAATCACTCTAGTATTACAATACAATGGAGTAACAAAACATTTAGAATTATTATTTAGAAGAGTAAATATAATAAAAAATTTTGTTGTGCAGTCTATTATATAATATATACTAGCTGAAAAATCGTACTTCGCTACGGAGTACATTAAAATTAAATACAACGGTCAATGTATGCAATTAACGCCAAAAATATATATAAGTATATTTATAATAAATACAACGATCAATGTATGCAAATGATGTAAAAAAAGAGAAAAAAATATATTTATAAAAAAATCGTAACGGATATTTTTATAGACAAAATAATGTAGAAGAAAATATTTAAATTAAATATAATAGAACATACTAAATAATATAGTACAGATAATATAGTTCAGTTTGAGGAACATTTCTTTTGAATAGTGTCCAATCGTCTGCCGCATTAGCAAGAAATTTTTTTTTGTTGTCTATTTCGTTGTTATGCACGTGAAGAAAAATTAAAAGAAAAACCACGTGATCCGCATTTAAAAAATTAAATTCTAAAATTAATCTTTATAAATTCACCAAAAATCAGAAAATGGAGGCAAAGATTCGAAAAAGATTTCATTTTAAAGCAATTTTTATGATCTTTCTCGTGATATAAATTTTATAACCCTCGGATTATTAATTTAAATGCAAACTTTAAAGAATATTAGAAAATAGCTTAAAAATTTAATTTAAAAAATCCAAGATGAATTTTTCAAAAATCTCTCTTAGTGCTCCCTACACTATAAGAAGAATCGCCATGCAAAATTTCAGCCCTTTATGTCCAGCGGTTTGGTCTGTGCGTTGTTTGTCAGTCAGTCAGCCTGTCAGTCAGTCACGGAACTGTTTTTTATATATTGATTATTAAAGAAAAACAAATAATTTGTTAACTGCGTATTTTTGAAATGTGATCGTGAAAAATATAATGCATCCATTAAACTGCCATTAAACCGGGAACATATTTTTGTGCACAAATTACCTGCAGTTACAAATACACTTTCTGCATTCACGCTGGTGGGTGGTATTGTTAATAATGAGTGATATACGTACTCTCAATATTTACCTCAAAGTCCTTCATCTTCTAACATTTTGGTCTCTCGTGTGACGGTTTTGAATAAATCTATTTTTTAACGTAGGATTACGTTCCTTAATAACGGTCCTACGGAAAGCAAAATTTCAGCGTTGTCGTGAATTATAATTTTGGCAGCGCACCAAACCCAATAGCTGTAAAACAGTTAAACAGAAAAGTACCAAAATGCGTAAAAAAAAAAAAAAAAAGAAGAGGTAAGCAACGATAAGTAATCCTACGTTAATAACCCGCAGTAATTTCGTTAGAAGAGACTACCTGAAATATTTTTTGTATTACTTCTGTATCATTGTTTGTAACAATTTTTTTCCATTTACACGGGGCTTCGTCCCTAGGCTCTCTCCTCTGTTATGGCTAATTGCGAGATACGTAGGGGTGATTCTCGGGCAATGTAACAGCTTCCATCCATTTACTGTTGTCACCCTTAATGCGAAGGGCGATTCATCACTGTTGAATTATCATCTTTAAAATTCAAAATCTCAAAAATTTAAGATATAGACTTGAAATGAGGTTTAAATGAATAAGAAAGCTTTCAGCTTCCAGATGATGTAAATATTTTCTTTGTAAGATAAAAGCTCGAGGAGCATCGATATTACATCCACTTAAGAGACGATATTTCTTGAAGAAATGTGTTTCATTTTTTTAAGAAAATATTAGTCTGTTTTAAAATAATTTTAAACAAATGAGGTCTAGTTTGTAAGAGAAATGTCTATAGTCTTAGATTGTAAAAAGATCAAAATTCTACGATCATTTTTTGGCGAGTTATTGTAATCTGAAGATGAAAAAGTCAATATTTCTTGAAAAACTGTGTTTCATTTTTTGATGAAAAAAAATTAGTCTGTTTTAAAATATTTTTAAACAAATGAGGTCTAGTTTGAAAGAGAAATCTCTGTAGCCTTAGACTGTAAAACGTTCAAAATTTTACGATAATTTTTTGGCGAGTTATCGTAATTTGAAGAGGAAAAAGTCAATATTTTCTCACAAAATATAAAATAAAAAAAAATCTTAAAGTCCGACGAAGATGAGATATGTTTTACTTTGGTTCCCCCATTTTTCCGCATCCATTGGTATCGCTCTCGACCCCATACCCCCAGCGGTTTCGAGGAGATAGCGTGACAAGCTTTTGACAGCGGCAGCGGGAGTTACTTTTTTTTAGAATAGAGAGATAGCTAATATCGAAATCACTAATCGTATCGAAACTAATTGTATCGAACTAATTGTATCGAAATCACTAATCGAAACGGAACGAAAAGGAGACAGCAAATGATTTTTGTTAGTACTGCCACATGAATGACAAAAAATACGTACTTCAAGATACAGTAAATGTTCCTATAATTTAAGTCAAAACTTTTGATAAAAAATTTTATTATTTATAGTAATACCGAAATACTGGTATTTATCCTCAGCAAATACCGATTTTACGAAATTGCAAAATAGCACGAAATACCGGTATTCGATATACCGGTACACCAATATTTCAATCACTACTTACGACCACCATTCAATGAGCAGAAATATAAATTTCATTTAAATTGGGCCGTAAAGATTTTCACAAATTAACATATTCATTTTCTATTATTTTGTTAGCATTTTCCAATTTTTTTTTAAAATTTGTTACTACAAAAAAATTTTCATTGGGGGTCGAGTGATTATTTATTTAAGGAAAGTGGGTCACGGTCGAATAAAATTTTCGCACCACTGCTATACAGTATCAAACCGTCAAGGATTTCTCAGGAGAAGCTAAGTGAAGAGATTAGTGACACATTTTTAAAACATCCTGGCTCCAAATATGCCAAAATAGTTCATATAGAAATTTGCGGAGCGTTTCGCTATGCTTGGTTTATTACACGCATCACGTGTTGAAAAACCTCTTGGGTGAGTTATATTATCTGTCCGGAAATGTGTACTTAAATATGCTATCTACCTCCTGCCCTTCACCTTTGCTACGGCAATTTATGTTCGGGCGTTTATGTCCGCGGCTTTAATTTATGGCGTAGTGGTGGGTGTTTCAGAATCGGGGAACTGTGAGGCAGGCAGAAAATCAATCCGTCGGTTCCTACCGTACAAGGAGGAAAAAAAAATATATATTTCAGCATGCTCTAACGTGGACGAGTTTCCGAGATTTCGTAGTGGAAAAGCTGATAAGTTTTGACAGCTGTTTATCAAGTGGTGAGGGCAGTAATTTTGATAAGTAGGTCTCTGAGGCAAAGTAATTAGGTAGATGATATCTAGACACGTAACATCAGAAATAGTTTTGTGATGGTAAAAATTTTATTTTTCGATAAAAAAAAGAGTCATGACTGTGTGAACTCTGTTGAGAGAATATTAGCTTCAGAGATGTCGAAAGAAAACTGCTTTTTTTTTACATAAATCGCGTCCCTAGAAGTACAATGTCAGAACTCAAAAATCATTTGTTTGCAGTTTAATGTACGTTACTTCTCCTAGGATATGATTATTAGAAACCCATGCCTATAATTGAACCAAATGTTGGGCAGAAAACAACAATGTATTCTTTATTTACGAACAAAAGCAAATTGCAACTTTGATTTCCCATTTTTCGAAAAACAGCTTGTTTTAAGTCTAAACATTATTCTACTAGGGGTGTGATATACTTATAAGCCCTATTTTAACGTTTGTAGAACTATGCGCTTCATTGTGGCCTTAGACAACTCCAATTACATTCAAAAGAAATATTTATTCCTCACTCCTTTAATTTGAACTAGCATTAGAAATATCTTTTACATTTATTAGAAATTTCTATAAAGTTGTTGATACCTCGCGGAACTGAAACTTTTATTTCCAGTTTAAATACTGAATTAATATAATAAATAATCTACCTCATTCCAACTCTGGTGTTCTTGAAACCGCTTATGATGATATGTCTTACGATTATCATTTTAGGCACTTAAGTTAGAGGCTTTTCATATACAGTAGAACCTTGTTCTGCCGTTTTTCAAGGGACCGATTGCATTGAGCGACAAATGCTGGAAAACTTTGGATGCGGGGATATAAGAAAGAAATATTATCGTCGGGACTGAATGAAATAAACGACACATACGAGAAAATGATGATTCGAGGAACGATCGATCGATATTCCACTGTATTTATAATTTCAACATAAACAAAACTTTTAATACTAGTGTAGATAAAAAAAATTATTTCAGGTAGTCTCTTCTAACGAAACTCCCGCGGGTTATTAACGTAGGATTACTTACCGTTGCTTAGCTCTTTTTTTGACGCATTTTGGTACGTTTCTGTTTAACTGTTTACTGCTACTGGGTTTGGCGGGCTGCCAAAATTATAATTCGCGACGCAGGACGAACACTTTTTTTTTCTTCCCGGAGAATCGTTATTGAGGAACGTAATCCTACGTAAAAAACCTCTCTTGTTTAAATCAAATTACTTTTAGGACTTACCATCATATTTAAGCTGTAATATTTAGTGTTTATTTTCTCCGTAAAAATTCAAACTACAGATGTACCGTAAAATCTTGGGTATAATACGCAACTGGTTACAAACCCGTCGGACGGGTTTGTAACCAGTTGCGCCGAGTGCGTGGCTCCATTCAATTACATAGGTTGCGACTCATCACGGACTGGTTTGTGATTTGAGTCAGTTATGAGTTTCTTTTCAGTTGCTCCGTGTGCAGACGGCCTTAGACTTTCATCTCGATTTTATTGACAGCTTCGATTTTTATTGATTTCGTTTCCTTTAGATCAGTGGTTCATAACCTTTTGTTGATCAGGGGCCACTTGCCCCCCTCCCCCCGCCCCTCAAAAAATTCCGTCGGGGATCCTCTCCTAACCAACTCTTTTAGAGGCCTATATGGGTTTCATTTTCTTCGTGAACGAACTATTTGTGATAGACAACATTAATTAAAAGTTACAAATAAGCTTAATAATAAGAATAAGAATTTTAAATTAAAAGTAAACGTAATAGGAAACGTAAAATCCCGTAAAATCTTAACAATGAATGAGATTGTTGAGGCTGTATTTGCTTTACTACCTGTAAAATCCCAGGCTTATTACAAGTAAACAATTGTTGAATTCAAACGATGAACCCAATATTTTTTTATTACTGCTGAGTTCAAGGACCCCCTTCTTAGGTTGGCCCGGACCACCGGTTAAGAACCTTTAAGGCTGAGAACCTTTAAGGCTTTAAATGATTTGGTCTGTGTCTGAAAAGTGCTTCCATTCGCTTGCGAAATGCATGTAATAAAATATACCCAGAATGCTTGTAGGCTTTATCAGAAACCTTCTAGATAAGAACATGTACTCGCTATCATTTCCCTTTGAGAGAATCACGGTTCACACATCGGTTGATTTTTTTTTATATTAAAGAGAATTACTGTATAAACTGTGAACTTCTTCTCTGTGAAAATAGAGTGATGTTCCTTTTCCGGAGACTTCGATAGTGGGCGAGTGCTATTTGTGAAGTATGGGAACTCAAATCTCGCTTGTATGAGGAATTAAATCAAATACAACCGACTAAGTTAATCATTTTAATTCAAAATAGTTGGTACCCGTCAAAACATGACGGCGAGATAGTGAATAATTGTACTAATACACAAATTATACTCAACACATCATCGCCAAATGTTGAAAATCATAATAATGCGAAGAAACAAATTAGTGTGTTTAAGCGGCCTCGTGCTTAGTGAGCATCTAAAGCCAGATTTAAAAATGTTACTGAGCATGCGCAGAAAGCAATTATTTTAAATTTGTAAATTATCGCTAATTAAACAGCGCGAAATAAACAAATTTACATGAGGTCTAATCTTATATTTCACAAACATAATTATCATAAAAATAAAAATGGCAGAGAGAGATCTAGAGAGATTCCTCGAATAAACGTGTTTACCATTAAAAACATGTCACTGAGCATGCGCAGAAACAGTGAGTTTCCAAAGACATATTTAAACATGCCACTGACCATGCGCAGAAATCAATTTTTAATTGTAAATTATCACTAATTAATGGAAATTGCGGTTACAAAAACCAAATTTGAGAAATCTACAGATTACAATCTTTCGTTTAAGACCAAAATGAAGCAAATTGATGCAGTAGTTTTCCCTCTCGGATTGCCCCAAATGTAACTTAAATATATAGATGTGCTGTTTTAAAAATAATTCCGAGTGGTTGTAATATTTAAAAGAATTGGATATAAACCCTAGAGGAGTAACCAGAGAATGGTTAATATTATTGTATCGACGTCTGATAATAATCTGTATTTTGAAAAATTGTGTTTATAGATGTCATCTGCGACGAATTCTTGATCCAACTCATCTCTAATTAAGCCCATCCAGAGCAATTGTTAAGTAAAGTTGAATTAGATGAAGAAACCTGTGTAATTTTTATCTCAATCTCCAGAATCTGTAGATGCCTTTAAAATTGTAAATAAATTAGAGAGAGCCGTGAAAACAATTTATCCAGAGAAGAGACAGCCATGTATTAAGTTTTATTCTGGAAAGAAATTCATTGTTTTATTTTCTCAAGAATGTAAGCTGTTACTAAAGCCTTGTTGACAGGAGAACACACTTCTTAATATTTGCAATAAAAAGTAAAACCCCTGCCAACCTTTGGTGTTTTTTTTTTGTGGATTTTAAGAAGTTGTATGCTTGTGAAGAATGCGTATGCAGGAACACGTATGTTAGAAGTTTTGTGTTGGCCCCAAGTTTCATGTCAGTTTTAAAGCCTTATTGCCAGGATTAAGATCTTTAAGCAGTTGGAAGTGCAAGCAATCGTATTAGCTCATTACAATAAAATCATTAAGTGTGTATGTAATACATTAAAAATTATTTTTACCATGTTTTTATTAACTTGCTTTCTTGTTTGTTTGCGTGTGTGTTTGTCCCTTACAAATCTTGCAATCGATTTTTAACTAATTTCCCGACTAGCTAGACATTTGAAACTTTTAGAATAGCTCAGAACACGATGACAATGCATTTTTTTAAAATACTTTTAGCCATCTTTAAACAGATTTTAATCCATTTTCAGTTAATTTTGTTTTGAAGACTGGTGCAGCCATCTATCGGCCGGGACAGGAACGAAAAGTTAAACGCAAGTTAACTTCCAATTAACTTCATTTTCTTTCGAGTTGATGGGATAATTGATCAAAAAAATTTTAAAAAAGTATTTATTAATACATAGAATTTTCAAGTTTATATGATTCAACAGAAAATTTAAAAACCTGGTATATAAAAAGTTCTTTTTATCTAGTAATTATTATAAGATAAACTTTATTATTCGTGAATTTCATAGATGATTTTGTATTATATTCAGAGTTTAGATCAGGGATTCACACCGGGGTCCAGGTGGACCCCTCGGGGGTCGATGGAAGTATAAAAAGGGTCTATAATATTCCAGGGGTCTATTGGGGGTCGATTTAAAACAGAAAGTAGATTTTTCCGTTTTAAAATTTAATTTAATTTTTTAGGAATGTAATTATTAGATAATAATATCTGCTTTAGTATGTATAAATACAAATTAGTACCGGGCGGAGAGATCCACCCATCAAATGTCGTTTGTCATGACGCTTTTATATATGTGTAGAATGAAAATATATTACGAGTATAATTACATAAAAGTCAGTAAAATTGTTTAGTAAAATAGATATTTATATTCATTATGTTAGTTACTGTGACTATACGATTATAAGCAATTTCAGGCCAAAAATTAAAAAAAATTTATCAATGCATCAAGCTCGACCTCCACATTAATTGAAATCGAACTTTTGTGCAATTACAATCTGTGTTTCTGAAATCTTGTTTATATTTGCGAAATTAAAAATGAAAATAGTAGAAAAAGAACAAAACATAAACCTAATGAACCACATTTTCAAATTTTCTTGTCCATATTCTTAGTCAAATTGTTGTCTTTAAGTGTTTTATGTGCAATTATTAGCATTATAATTATGTTGTATGCTGCATATTATAGAGAAAAATGTGAGGGGGTCGATGAAGAAAATAATTCTTTTAAAAGGTGTCGATGTAGGAAAAAGGTTGGAAACCCCTGGTTTATATCATTGTTGTTATGTTAATATATATATACATATATCTTATATATATATTTCTTCTGTCCGTGTGTATGTAACTGAACTCCTCCTAAACGACTGGACTGATTTTTCTGAAATTTTGTGTGTGCGATTAAGTTGATTCGAGAATGGTTTAGATTCACAATTTGATCCGATAGAAAATGTTTTTATATTTTTAATTAATTAATAAAAATCCAACAATTTATAAGGGGGTGCGTCCGGTAAATTGAAACTGTTACAGTTTGTGGAATTACCCCTCTGGATAATGGCGTCCACGTTAGGTTTAGTTAGTAAACAGCGAGCGAAAAGATAAAAATAAAGAAAATCAAAAAGTTTCAAGTCAGATATATTAAACCAGAATAATAATTGAAAATAATAATCTTTGAAGTCAGATTTTATACTCTAAAATAGATCAGATCCAACGGCATATTGATATTCTCGACACGCGATGGAAAATTCGAATCAACCACGCTAAGTCACACGAGATCTTTTTTAATCGCTACTGCAGTCCCCCTCGCCTATATCTTTGTGCCTATTGAAGAGCTAAAGACTAAGATTCTATCTTGCTAACTTATTTCTGAGTAAAAACTCCTCTGACATTTATAATCACCAGCCCACAACTTTCCAATAGCGAATATGTTTCACTTTACTCAGTCGAACGTCGTCTAATCGTGGCGTATTCGGAAGGTCGCCCATTAGAAAAGTACCGTGCTTCCGACCCGTGTTCGAATCCAGAGTTGTGTACCTTTTGCTAGACCTGTTATTTGAGCTTTTTTTTTAAGGATTTTTTATTTCAGCTTTTATTTTATTATTTTTTAATTATTATTTTATTTTATTTTATTATTTTTTTATTTTAATTTATTATTTTTTAATTTTAATTTTAATTTTATTTTATGATTTTTTAAAATTATTATTTTTATTTATTTTTATTTTTTTCAGCTTTTTTTATGATGAAATACCGAATATACCTGAAATCTGAGGAGTTTATTATGCATTTATACATTTTTAATTGGGTTTTCATATTATTAATATGTATAACATTTCGTATGCTTTTTTTTTCTATGTTATTTATACTGCGTTTAGTTTTTTAATGGATTTTTATAGGTTTATTATAAGTTTATATATTTTATGTTTTACTTTTCAGAATTTTTTGCTCCAATGATAAAGGGTAAATCTTTTCTATGTTACTTATACTGTGTTTAGTTTTTAAATTGATTTTCGTTAACAAATATTCTTAAAATTCCGGGCATCTCCGGGTACTTCAGCTAGAATTACAACGTTTGAACAGGACAACGTCTGTCGGGTCCTCTAGTATATATATAAAACAGTTCCGCAACTGACTGACTGACTGACTGATTGACTGACTGACATACAACGCACATACCAAACCGCTGGACATAAAAGGCTGAAATTTTGCATGGCGATTCTTCTTATAGTGTAGGGATGCACTAAGAAAGATTTTTGAAAAATTCTTCTTTGATTTTTTTAAATTAAATATTTAAGCAGTTTTAGTAATTTTTTTAAAGTTTGCATTTAAAATAATAATTTCAGGGTTATAAAATTTATATCACGAGACAAATCATAAAAATTCTTTTAAAATGAAATCTTTTTCGAATCTTTACCTCCATTTTCTGAATTTTGGGGAATTTTTAAAGATTAATTTTTAGAATTTAATTCATTAAATGCTGATCACGTGATTTCTTTTTATGGTACTTTAAATAAATTTATCGTCATTTGCATAAAAACGAAATAGACAAAAAAATATTTTTTTTTCTTGCTAATGCTGCAAACGATTGGAAATTATCGAAAAAATATTAAAATACAGTAAAAGATATGTCTCTCAAACTGTACTATATTCTTTAGTATGTTCTATTAGATTTAATTTGAATATTTTTTTCTACACTATTTTGCCTATAAAAATATCCGTTACGATTTTTTATAATATATTTTTCGTTTTTTTTTTACATCAGTTGCATACATTGATTGTTGTATTTATTATAAATATATATATATATACATATTTTTGGCATTAATTGCATACATTGACCTTTGTATTTAATTTGAATGTACTCCGCAGCGAAGTACGTGTTTTCAGCTAGTATCGTAATAATTTTAGAAGTTCATCTCTTGCAAATTTAATCAACCCACTTATACGAATGTCAGTCAAGTTTAGAGGTTTCCGCGTTGCCACGCAGTATGGCTTTACAAGAAAGCGCTTCCTCGTCTAAGACTGCTGAACCAATACTAATATTTAGTTCTGTCATACTCCCTTTACTTTATTAAAACCTGAACCAGGGAATTTATAAGTTCCTGGAGACGAGAATCTTCTTCTTAACTATTCTAAATGAGAACTTTGCCTTCCTCTTTAGCTCTTTAGTATTGAGATACGTGATATTTTGCTCGTGAAGTGTAAGTCTTGAGATTAAAAGTCTCTGTGCTAAAATGCTCTTCTCAGTCTCTGCTATTACTTTGAACTCCCAATTACTCGTGGGAGAATTATCCCATTTTAGGATTATATGTGGATCTCAAAAGATGATTAATTGAGAACATTTCAGTCAACTCAAGCTACACAAGGGATAATTAGTGTAGGGCCTACGAGCCGATTGAAAATGGCTACAAACATCAAGCCAACAATGAGGTTTAAACCCCCATAGGTCCTGAGACCGAATACCAGTGCCCTAGCCATTCGGCCATAATTCGATGAATCTATAAAAAAAAGCAATATTAATTACAAACCGACATAAGAAATAAAATAAACATTTTCCAGATGAAAAAGCCATTACCAAATTTTTACAAAGTCTTCAGCAAACTTGTCTACGGTTGAATTCATTTCGTCAATAAATCAGCGTAAGTAGAGATTATCCATGCTCGAATATGTGAAAGCTATGCAAAAATTTACTTCCATTAATATACTCATTGCTATCATTTTTAATAAGGGTTTAAGTTTTCAAATCCGTATTCGAAATTGTGGGGAAAATTGTAAGGAAACATATAGAACAAGATGTTTTTAATTCCCCCCCCCATATATTAATTACGGGAGATAAGTCAATGCTCTGACAGCCCAAATACTGTTCCGAAGTGCGGGACTTCATCTATCACGAGCTAATTACGTCCATAAATCGCGTTCGGGAAAATATCAGCTTCGAAAATGCTTACCCTCTCTGCATCTAAACCTCGGAAACTTGTCCATTTAAGATCCATCGAGGCAATTTTTTTTCTCCACTCGCTGTGAGAACCGATTGATTTTCATGTCGCGTCATAGTTTCGCGATCCCAGAATGGTATCAAACAACCCATAAATTGAAGCCGGGGACATAAACACCCCAACATAAATAGCCATTTCGAACGCGAGGAGAGCACAAGGAAGGCAGCGCTAAATATGTTTCCAGGGGTATCACCATTAGTAGAAATAACTCGACGTGTTTGCGCGATGCTTGCGTTGAACTAACAGAAAGCGTTTCTGACTGTACGCATTTTGCTATCCCTAACGTTGAAGTTCAAACGAAGCGCATGAATTGTGTGGAATCTTTTTCTTATGTATCTTGATAGAATTCTCAGAATGATTATCACTGCTTTGATTAGATTACACAATATGTGACTGGAGCGTCTACTTTTATTATAAATCAACTAGCTGAAAACCCATACTTCGCTACGGAGTACATTCAAATTAAATACAACGGTCAATGTATGCAATTAATGCCAAAAATATGTATAAATATATTTATAACAAATACAGCGATCAATGTATGCAATTGATGTAAAAAAACCGAAAAAATACATTTATAAAAAATCATAAGGGTTATTTTATAGACAAAATAATGTAGAAGAAAATATTCAAATTAAATCTAATAGGACATACAAAATAATATAGTACAGTTAATATACACTGCTGGCCACTGTAAATGCAACACCCTGAAGGAAACATGCACATAACATGAACTTTACAACATGCATTAGCGGAGGTGAGATATGCAAATGATTAGAATTTCAGCGCAGACGCACATCACGCGCGCCTGTGGCGCCACTTCAAAGCGCTATTTAAGGCTTGGAGATTTCGACGATTTCAAGTTCGGCAATTGTGTTTTTCTTGTGGTTTTTTCAAAAAAACGATCAATTATGCCTCGTCGAAAACAGCGATCATCTTTTGATCAAGTATCCGAGTTCGACAGAGGAAGGATAGTGGTCTACCGAGATTGTGGATTATCTTTCAGGGAAATCGGTAGTCGTGTTGGACGAAACCAAACAACTGTAATGCGGATATGTGATCGTTGGATGCAGGAGGGTACGATGGACCGGCGTGTTCGATCGCATCCACCTCAGCGCACCACTTCACGTGATGACAGGCAAATTGTGCGCATTGCAGTGACGGATCGCTCAGTCATATCACGAACCACAGCACAGCACATGCAGTCTGTAACGCATCATACAGTGTCTGCGCGTACCATTCGACGCCGTTTACAGCAGAGTGGTCTGTCCGCAAGACGTCCATTGCTTTGTCTACCCTTGACGCAGAACCACAGACGTCTCCGCCGCCAATGGTGCGATGACAGAAAGATGTGGACGGCAGAATGGAATGAAATTGTCTTTACTGACGAGTCACGCTTCTGTCTGCAACACCACGATGGTCGCATTCGAGTCTGGAGACACCGTGAAGAGAGTATGCTGAACAGCTGCGTTATGCACCGCCACACTGGTCCTGCACCGGGTATTATGGCATGGGGCGGTATTGGATATCACTCTCGCACACCTCTAGTACGCATTGCCGGTACTTTAAACAGCCAGCGCTACATATCCGAGGTTTTGGAGCCTTCCTCACCTTCAGGGCTTGCCCACAGCCATATTTCAACAGGATAATGCGCGACCACACGTGGCACGCATTGTCCAACGGTTCTTCGTCAATCGCCAGATTGAATTGCTTCCCTGGCCCCCTCGCTCTCCGGATCTTTCGCCGATAGAAAACATGTGGTCCATGGTTGCTCTACGATTGACCCAGATTCCATCCCCAGCTGCCACAGCAGATCAACTTTGGCAACGTGTGGAAGCTGCTTGGTCTGCTGTACCCCAAGAACTCATCCAAAGTCTCTTTGAATCAATGCGGAGGCGTGTGGCAGCGGTGATCTCCAACAATGGCGGCTACTCTGGCTACTGATTTTGGCAGGAACCACACTTCACAGAAGTCTATAAATTTAATCATTTGATACTTGGTCACCATGTTATCTACAAAATAAATTTTGTTGTGATATCTCTTGTCTTTCTTGGTGTTGCAATTTGGGTGGCCAGCAGTCCAGTACAGTTTGAGAAACATATCTTTTACTGTATGTTAATATTTTTTTGGAAAATGTCCAATTGTCTGCCGCATTAGCAAAAAAAGAATAATATTTTTTTGTTTATTTAGTTGTTATGCACGTAACGATATATTTATTTAAAGTACCAGAAAAAGAAATCACGTGATCAGCATTTAATAAATTAAATTCTAAAAATTAATATTTAAAAATTCACCAAAAATCAGAAAATGGAGATAAAGATTCAAAAATATTTCATTTTAAAGGAATTTTCATGATTTTTCTCGTGATATAAATTTTATAACCCTCAAATAATTATTTTAAATGCAGACTGCTGACGCTGACGCTGGCGGATTCTATGTGAACAGGCCTTTTGCCATTAAATCTCAAACAGCACTCAGGTGAAGAAAATAATAAATTGAAAATATGCATTGTTCTCCAAAATCTCAGACATTGAAAATTCTTATAAGACATTCATATCAAGTTTAAAAGCTATCAACTTATATTAAACAGATATTATTGGACTGGACATATATTATTATGATGAAAAAATATAATATATAGACTATATATATAAAACAGTTCCGTAACTGACTGACTGACAGATAACGCACAGATGAAATCTCTGGATATAAAGGGCTGATATTTTGCATGGCGATTCTTCTTATAATGTAGGGGTGCACTAAGAGAGAATTTTGAAAAATTCTTCTTAGATTTTTTTAAATTAAATTTTAAAGCTGTTTTTGAAACATACTTTAAAGTTTCCATTAAAAATAATAATCCGAGGGTTATAAAATTTATATCACAAGAAGGATCATAAAAATTCCTTTAAAATGAAATCTTTTTCGAATCTTTACCTCCATTTTCTGATTTTTGGTGAATTTTTAAAAATTAATTTTTAGAATTTATTTTATTAAATGATGATGACGTGGTTTCTTTTCTTTTTGTGATACTTTAAACTAATTTTGCGTCACGTGCATAACAACGAAATAGGAAAAAAAATTTTTTCCCTTGCTAATGCGGCAGTCGATTGGACATTATCCAGAAAAATATTAAAATACAGTAAAAGAAACGTTCTTTAAACTGTACTATATTAACTGTATTATATTCTTTAGAATGTCCTATTAGATTTAATTTGAATATTTTCTTCTACATTATTTTGTCTAGAAAAATATCCGTTACGATCTTTTTATAAATATATCTTTTCGCTTTTCTTACATCAATTGAATATATTGATCGTTGTATTTATTATATATATACACTGCTCAAAAAAATTAGGGGAGCAAGCAAAGAAGGTAAGAAAACCGTGCGAGACAGCCACGTATTGGCATAAAATGGATAGTACACGCGTATCAATGCGTAATATAGAAAAAAAGACGTAAAAAAAATTTGTAATTAAACTTTAATTCTTTGAAAATATGGAAAAAACATGAAAAGATGATTTAGGGCAACAATTTGGTTACATGTAAACGATAAAAAAATGTATTGTTTAGAAATGATGCAAAATTTTTAATATGGCGTGTGGTCTCCTCGAACAGCTAAGACTGCTGCACACCTGTTTTTCATGGATGCGATGATGTTATCGATAAAACTTTGGGGGATACTGCTCCACTCCTCAAGAAGTGCAATCTCCAAGTCTCAGAGAGTAAAAGGAGGCCTTGGTCTCGCAATGCGTCGTCCGAGCATATCCCAAACATGCTCGATTGGATTCAGGTCAGGAGAGCACGCTGGCCATCCCATACGCTGTATTGTTTCAGCTTCAAGCATGTTCTCCACAAGACGAGCTGTATGCGGTCTGGCATTATCATGCCGGAAAACAAAGGAATCTCTAATGGCTGCAGCGTAAGGTATGACATGAGGTCTCAGTATCTCGTCTGCATACCTTCGGGCCGTCAAAGTACCATTCCGAATAATATGCAGGTCTGTACGTCCACCTATGCTGATTCCACCCCATACCATAAAACCAGCTCGTCTGTATTGTGAGCTTTCACGAACGAATGTGGGGTTATTTCGAGTGCCCCTTTCCCTCCATACCAAAACACGTCGGGTGTCACACTCCAGACTGAATCGGTACTCGTCTGTAAACAGCACTTGGCTCCAGTCATGTTTCCCCCAATCTCGATGTTCAGCAGCCCATCATCTTCGGGCCGCACGGTGGCGTGAGGTCAACGGAATGCAGACCATTGGCCTACGTGCATAGAGACCTCCCTGATGAAGCCTATTACGTACTGTTTGGCTAGACACCCTTCGTCCTGTTGCCAAGAGCAACTGTCTTTGCAGCTGAGTAGCATTGTCTGTTAACAGTATATACTGGTCATCAGTTGCTGTAGTGGCGCGTGGCCGACCTTGCCCTGGTCGACGTCTAACATTCCTTGTTTCTTGGAATCGATTCCACAGCCTTGCAACGACACTTCTGGCGACTCCAACAGCGTCCGCGACACTACGTTGTGTTTGCCCTGCCTATAATACGCCATGCCATGGATTCCGGTAAATCACGTTGTTGAGACATTTTCGAGTCACCTTTTCTCAAAAAGATTAACTGAGCAATCGAATTCCACAGTTAAGGCAGTGAAACAGACGTTTCTGCAACATCCCGATTTCCACCCTTATGTTCTTCTTCTGGTTTTAGACGTCATGAACTTTGATTTGCATATGAAGTTTTCTTCTTCTGTTTCCTGCTAGGCTTTAAATTATGGATGATTTATTTTATGTTACTTGTCGGTGTAAGTATTTGCGTAATATCGTTAAAACCATGTGCTCCCCTAATTGTTTTGAGCAGTATATATATATATATATGTATGTATATACATATATTTGGCATTAATTGCATACATTGACCGTTGTATTTAATTTGAATGTACTCCGTATCAAAGTACGGGTTTTCAGCTAGTATATAATATTATCATGAAGGAGGAAGCAAACAATTCTTTCAGCCGATACTCATCGTCTTCTCTAATGAGCGAGATAAAAGCAAAGACCTCTTTGTTTTCGTCTCTCAGAAGAAGGGCAATGGTATCTGCTGAATCAATGGTTTGCCTTAACCTTTATTATAATAATATCGGCTATATGTTCAGCTTATTAGTCGCAAGGCCCATAGCGAAGGCCCCGCGGTTTCATAGATGAAAGAAGAGTCGTCGTTTATATCAGGCACTGAGGATGGACGGGGAATATCTGCTGAAACACATGTTTTCTTCTCGTTTCATTACAGTATTATACGCGATTACATGATGTATGACAGAAAATATGCGATTGAATTGATATATTTTCGACTGAAACACTCGATTGAAAGCTTTCAAATTCTGTCCCCGTTCCGGAAGAGTTTTTATCATTATCCTTTAATTGCATGAGCTTTTCATGTGAGAATCGTATGCTATAAACTGAAAATGAATAAGAATTTAATTGCTTTTTTATGGAGAGTACTTTAACAACTGCCATTTGTATATTCGTACAATGTATATAGACAACCTGATCCATGTATATTTATAAATACATGCATATTTATATATATGCATGTATGTATGTATATACTAGCTGAAAACCCGCACTTCGCTACGGAGTACATTCAAATTAAATACAACGGTCAATGTATGCAATTAATGCCAAATATATATATATATATATATATATATATATATATATATATATATATTTATAATGAATACGACGATCAATGTATACAATTGATGTAAAAAAACAAACAAAAAAATACACATATAAAAAAATCGTAAGTGATATTTATATAGACAAAATAATGTATAAGAAAATATTCAAATTAAATGTAATAGGACACACTAAAGAATATAGTGCAGTTAATATAGTACAGTTTTAGAAACATAATATCTTTTATTGTATTTTAATATTTTTTTGGATAATATCCAATCATCTGCCGCTTTAGCAAGAAAAAAAAAATTTTTTTTGTCTATTTAGTTGTTATGCACTTGATGATAAATTTATTTAAATTACCAGAAAAAGAAATCACGTGATCAACATTTAATAAATTAAATTCTAAAATTTAATCTTTGAAAATTCTCCAAAAATCAGAAAATGAAGGTAAAGATTCGAAAAAGATCCCCTTTTAAAGGAATTTTTATGATCTTTCCCTTGATATAAATTTTATAACCCTCCAATTATTATTTTAGATGCAAACTTAAAAAAAGTTACTAAAACAGCTTAAAATTTAATTTTAAAAAATCTAAGAAGAATTTTTCAAAAATCTTTCTTAGTGCAACCCCTACACTATAAGAAGAATCGGAATGCAAAATTTCAGCCCTTTAGGTCCAGCGGTTTGGTCTGTGCGTTGTATGTCAGTCAGTGAGTCAGTCAGTGAGTCAGCCAGTTACGGAACTGTTTTATATATATAGATGTATGTGTGTTTGTAGATAGATAGATAGAGAGATAGAGAGAGAGACTGACTAAAACCTGTAAAATGGTAATTACGAAACTCAGTATATAGGTGTGACTGTGTATATTCAGTTAGACTTATTTTTGAAGAACTTTTTGATAACGAGTCATTAAGGTGTGTGAGTATGCATAGATTAGACCACGGGTGGCCAATCTTTTTGGGAAGAGTGTCACTATATGAAAAAAAAAATGCGTGCCACTTCCAACTTGTCCGACATACTAAAAAATATAAAAAGGTGAAAAAATTATATTTATAGTCTAATTATGGGATTTTTAAGCAAATAGCACATTTTTTTTCATGTAAGTTTGAGTAGTCGAGATTTAAAAAATAATATAATAAATAATACAAAAGTACAAACTTTGGTTTTATTGTTAATAAATTTTTTTAAAGGTTTAGTCAATTAGGTTATGTATAAAATAAAAATGAATAACTTGAAACACTTAATTCTAAATACAATTATTAAACAGTCAGTACTTAATGTGGATCTTGAATTTGTAGTAATTTTTTTACCAAGTCATCTATATTAGGATTAGTTCTTGAAGATGCTAACAAAATTTGGTGTTTTATGTGCGTATCAGTTAATCTTGAACGATATTTTGATTTTATTGTGTTCATAATAGAAAACATTTGTTTACAAACATATGTTGATCCAAACTTACAACAATATCTGACAGTCAAATCGTGTAAATTTGGAAAATTGTTTGTTGGTACAAATTTACAAAATTCAGTATAATTTGGATCAGTTGCAGTTGAAATAAGTTCCTCATATTTACTTTTCAGTGTAGTATGGTCCTTTAGGTCAATAATTTCAATTCGGATTTCAGGTGAGTAACAATTAACGTCTTGCAGAGAAATTGTAAAAGGATTTGTGAAATGATCAGCATTTTTTTATCATCTTGAAAATCATCAAACCTAGCACTGAATGAATACTGCAAAAGGGATATTAAATCTTTAAATCTATCATAATTCGGAACATTATTGACTTTGGTAGCTAGTTCCTGCATTAATGTGAAATATGTTAATCTTTTTTCTCCTAAATCGAGACAAAAATGCAAAAGTTTTTTCACGAAAGAAGATATTTGACCAACTAGGGTAGGAAAAATACAATCTTTTACCTGTAATCTTAAATTATTTAAATGTTCCATAATATCGGTGAGAAAAGCTAAATCCCATAGCTAATCTTCATTCTTGAGTAGAAAGCACTCACTGGGCAGTTCATTGTTTCCATCCAGGTATTTTAAAATACACTCCCTCAAATTCCAAAATCTCGCGAGTGCACTTCCTTTAGAAAGCCAGTGCACAGTACAATGAAAGAGTAACTCGCCATCCTCTTCCGTTTCTTTCGGGAAAAGCTCACGAAATCGTCGTCAATTCAGAGTTCGAGCTCGTATTTTGTTGATACAGCGCACTACAGGGTCAACAACAGAAAACAGGTTTAAGTCCTCGGTACAAAGAGCTTCTTGATGGAGAATACAACGATACTTAAAAAATTTTCTTCCCAAATAATTTTCAAGCAATGTAACAAAACCCTTTATCCTGCCAACCATGAAAGGCGCTCCATCTGTGCAAACACTATCTAACTTTGTCCACTCTACTTTGTTAACTTCAATTACGTTTTTAAGTTCTTCAAAAAGGTCCTCACCTGCAGTTAAAACTAGTTAGCGAAAATCAAGAATTTCTTCCAGAATATCAAAATTATCGTTTGTGTAACGCACAAATATGCTTAACTGCGCGTTGTCTGTGATGTCACAGCTTTCATCGAAAGTTAATGAAAAGTATTTGCAATATTGTAGTCCAGAGACAATTTGTGTGCCAACATCTTGGCCCGTCTCATCTATACGTCGCATGACGGTATTTCTATACAAAGCTATTTTATCAACGACATTTTGGGCAAATATTAAAATGCTATTTTTTATTATCTTCTCTCAGTCAGAATAGGGTTTTTTCTTGCGGGCTAACAAGAGAGAAAGTTCATAAGAGGCCTTCACCATAGTTTCTATTTCGCCATTTCTCTTCTGGAACAAAGATTGTTGGCCGTCTAAAGATTTCTTTTTTTTATTCATAAATTCCGTTCGCAAGTGTGATTCGACAGGATATTTACTGTTGAAATCACTATGTAGTTATTTTAAATGTAGGTCCAGGTTAAATTTTTTCGGCACTGCAATAAGTATTGGAAGTATTTTGATGCGTAAGCAAAAATTGCTCTTCCCAGACAGTTTTAAAATCACGAATTACAATATCCTCATCATATTTTCTTTTTGATGTCAAAGGTTTACTCATGGACATAGTGAAAATAAAGTTTTTAAAACAGTGACGCTCGACGCTAAAATCTAAAAACAGTTTTAAAAAAGCTTAACGTCTTGCTCGGCAGTTTAAAATCAACTGAGCCAGACAGCTAGAGTGTCGCACCCGCTCTTGATCGAGAACGGACAGCCGTAGAAAGACACAATAGCTGCAAAACAAGGCAACTCAAACCATTCGGCTCGTCCCATGACCACACCACACGTGTCTTACCACATCGTTGTACTGGTGTCAAGCAGTGCTTTCCGGCGCTGTTGTATTCAGTAGCGGATGAGTAGGGTTTTTAAGGATTTTGGCAAAGTTCCTGAAGACTAAATTATTATATTTTCAAATTTTTAAATGTTTCAATAAGTCTTCGCGTGCCATGTTAAACTACGCCGTGCCACACTGTGACACGTGTGCCACGGGTTGGAAATCCCTGGATTAGACACACGCAAGCATATATGTTAGAGCATAACAGTTCTTTGAATATACTAATAAATATGCAGTTCATTGGAATGTACAGACTCGAATGATTTGAGTCGCCTCATTAGATTTTACGACTGAAACGAGGTCTGAAATTTCACAGCTGAATCAATAGAGCACCCCATTTAGCCTTTTTCGTACTAGTCCTCTTTCGCAAACAGTGGAAATTAACCGAGAGCTGGTCTTTGTGGATTCAACCTAATGTAAGGGTGATTTCATTAATGCGTTTTAACAGTTGAAAGTCTCTTATCTAATAGCTGCTTTGAGGTTTATCAAGACTTATTTATCAACCTTTAATTAACTTACGCGTGTTAACCAAATTCAGTAGGAATTCTAAACGTAGGAATAATTATAATAAAAGGAGAAACTATATTCAGTGAATTAACACGTACCTTCAAAAGATCAGCAGATAAACGTTTCTCATTTAGTTTTGTATAATGTATGACATTAAAAAAAGTCAGCGAAAATTATTATGTATGCAGTGGTAACGATAAGTGAATCGCTTAAAGGTACAGAGTTGCGGCCTATCATCAATGCATTTGTAATTTTAAAGTTAATTTCTTTAACTTTATACTTTTGTTATAATTTAATAAACCTAAATTGATTTATTCGCAACGGTTAAATGCTTAATATTTATTGAAGCGTATCCATTCAATTATTTCAAACCAAATTATAAATATCAAAATTACTTCTTAAAAGTACGGATTGGACACTTGTAAGTTGGACGGAATTTTCCATGTTTATGCTCAATATTTATTGAAGCGTATCAATGCAACTGTTTCAAACCAAATTATAAATATCAAAATTACTTTTAAAAGTAAGGATTGAACGCTTGTATGTTGCGACAAAATTTTCTGCGTTAATGCTTAATATTTATTGCAGCCTATCAATGCCATTATTTCAAACCAAATTATAAATATCAAATTACTTTTAAAAGTACGGATCGAACACATGTATGTTGCGACAAAATTTTCTGCGTTCATGCTTAATATTTATTGCAGCCTATCAATGCAATTATTTCAAACCAAATTATAAATATCAAATTACTTTAAAAAGTATGGATTGAACACTTGTATGTTGTGACGAAATTTTCCGTGTCAATGCTTAATATTTATTGCAGCCTATCAATGCAATTATTTCAAACCAAATTATAAATATCAAAATACTTTTAAAAGTACGGATTGAACACTTGTATGTTGTGATGAAATTTGCTGTGTTAATGCTTAATATTTATTACAGCCTATCAATGCAATTATTTCAAACCAAATTATAAATATCAAATTACTTTAAAAAGTACGGATTGAACACTTGCATGTTGTGACGGAATTTTCCGTGTCAATGCTTAATATATATTGCAGCCTATCAATGGAATTATTTCAAACCAAATTATAAATATCAAATTACTTTTAAAAGTACGGATTGAACACTTGTACGTTGCCGACGGAATTTTCCGTTCTTAATCATCCGAGTTTATTTTTTACGTCTCACGTCTTTCGTGGTTCTTCCTGACAATTTCTTATTATTTGTAAGAGGATTATAAAAGATAAAATATAAACTGTCTGAAAGAATGTAAACGTGGTTGGTAAAGAATAGAAAAAAGCAGGCATTAATCAGACGAAAACCAGTAAAATCTATGAATATTTTATAATAATTTTATGTAAACCTATTTAAGTCACCAGACGCACTTTGTTTAAAACTTACCGAATAGATCGTTTTTCATGGTTAACTCTGCCATCTTTAGATTATCCATGTTTTCGGAATTGGGTGCAGCTAATCCTCGATTAATGTGGAAAAATCGAGATTCTAGCATGGCTTTAGTTCGGAGATTTCATAGATATTTATTTATAAGATTGTAAACGGATCTATTAGAGAAAGATTATGCAAGGAATTTGTTACTTTACCCTCTCTCTTACGCATGGATTCCCCACCTTTGTATATTTGCGGTACTTTTGGGAATGAGATTACACCAGCATATCCCAAATACATGCATATATATATATATATATATATATATATATATATATATATATATATATATATATATATATATATATATATATATATATATATATATATATACATACATATATATATATACATATATATATATATATATACATATATATATATAATAAATAAATAAATAAATAAATAAATAAATATATATATATATATATATATATATATATATATATATATATATATATATAACCCCCATAATGAATGTTCTTACAAAGGGAGTATGAAATTTCCCGTTCTAAAGGATGAATCCGAAAAATGGGCCCCGTAAGCTAAAGGTTAATAATCCACGGTAGTTTCGTTAAAGAGACTACTTGAAATTTTTTTTCAAATTTTCATGTGCAATTCTTTTTTCAAACGAGTATTATATTATTACACATCATTACTATCAGTAAGATAACTATATTGTACTTTGTGAATATTTAGAAGAACGTATAGGACGCTGTATATATTTTCTGTGTTATAATTTCATGTGGCAATCTTTCTTAAAGTCACGATATGTATCATTGTTTTAACTTTTCCTGTGACGTATATAATAGATTTTATCATTGGTTAAGTCATAAAATTGGTCATTACACACATTAAATCCCGTCTGTGGAAATAATGTATCAAGAAATATTTTTGCGTTGGAGTGAAACTTTATGAATAGTAAGTTTTAAAAAGATACGTATGTATGAGAATGTGTAATTTAATATGTAGTCACTTTTCCAACATTGATTATAAATCCATGAGATAAACTGAAAGAGTGAATTTATGTAGTCTTTTTTAATATTAAAAGTCTCCCGGCTGCAGCACACCGGTTGGGAATTCCTATAAAAATCTTAATTTAGAAAGGAAAAAATATCGCTGAAATATTTCCGTTATAAACTGCACGTTATTAACCAAGTAAAAAACTTCCAACTAAAAGATACATTTTAACAATTTTAATAATTCTATACTTTACTGGTATTTTTTTCTAATATTCTGAAAAAGAGAAAACCCTTCTTAACCTTTATCGATGGATACTTAATTGATGGGAAATAAAGTAGGTGGTAAAATTAAGCTTATAATAACACGTTTGAGTTTATTTTTTATAAACAACTTATATTTTCAAACTAAGTTATTCGTAAAAACTGAATAAACATGATATTAATCTTAATGATGGATCAGGTAATTTTAAACTAATTCGAACAGTTTTTTCGCTTGATCTAAGGAAACGAGGAAAACAGTCATGATAGAAAAAAGTTTTCACCAGGTTTTATTTAATTTTATAAAATAGCAGTAGTTTTTTTTCAGTTTATACATCTAAAAATTCTTAAAATTATAAATGCACATGAGTATTTCAAATTAAGCTGAGCATATTGCTTTCAGGATTTGAAGCTAGTGAAAAATTTCAGTTCGAAAATTTTATCTCATTTAAATTCTCTGATTTGAATGATTATTAAATTAAATATACCATGAAAGTAACCGGAAGCTTTTAAAAAATCTAAGTGTCAAGAATTTTGCTTCAGAGGTTTTGCTGTTCGGTGATGGATGTATTGTTTTTTCCTAAAGGATCTGGGGCATATGAACCTCCAAAGAACAACGATCAAATCTGAAGTCAATCGAAGCATCTATTTTTACGATTTAAGACAGAAATAAAGTAGTTCATGTTTCAAGTTAGAGTGCATTAATATAGTTAAAATCAACATAAGAGTTTAAAAAATATTTAAGAAATTATAGATTAATGAAAGTATGGGGCTATTTTTCCCAAGACCTCACAGGGTGCACGACACACAGCTGCAAGCTTATCGGAATACCATTTTCCAGTTCCCATCGTTTTTGAACAGGTGTGTGAATTCCGAGTGGATAAAAAAATGATACCAGCAAATGCCACCAGAATTTTTAGCCTGAAAGTTAAGTCCAGGCATATCGGTTTCTCAAGCAAGATGCGGGAATATCTGCTTTGAAAAACAGAAGCGTCTCCAATCGCCTCGTAAAATTGTTTTTCTTAGAAATACCTCAATGCCAGTTTGACAATGTCGCGTAATAAAGTTTGCCGGAATGTTCGTCGTTAAGAACTGTCGCCCGCTAACCTGCTGGCCATCGCTCTGGAAAACAATTCCTAAGAAGACGGCCGCCACCGAAGATTTCAAGCAGAGTATATATGCGAGACATATATATATATATATATATATATATATATATATATATATATATATATATATATATATATATATAGATGTATATATTATATATATATATATATATATATATATATATATATATATATATATATATATATATGTATATATTATATATATATATATGTATATATTATATATATATATATATATATATATATATATATATATATATATATATATATATATATATTTGAATATTGTTATTTTCAAGGAGATCCCCATGTAACGGCAGGCTAGGCGGACGTGTTTTTTAGCCTCCTGTTTTGAGACTATCCGGGTCTCCGAGCGTGCTGTTAAATCTGCACATAAGTTGAAATTTGCTTAAAGTTAATTTTCTTTATTATCAAATGTTAAGTTTTTGATTTAAGATTTGGTCTTATCATTTAAAATAAGGACTCTGTCTTTCTTGGTCACAAATTTAGTAACTTTTAAAAAAAGCCTCAGAGAATAGCCTATCTACTTATGATGCCACAAAATTAATCTTTCCCCGTTTTTACGCTTTAATGTAGGATCGGAGCTACTTAGTGGTTAGCACGTCGGAATTCGGCATCGAAGGTGTTCGGTTCTAATCCTGAAAACCACCACTGAATGCTCTCGTGTCAAATCCGGGTATAGGCACGTTTAAATATGTAGGCCAGAAAGTCCCTCCGTGGGGTTTGTAAGGTTGAGAGGAGCGTTGCATTTATTACTTTTTGTTTCTCATTATTTTTTTAAAACAAAGAGTATTCATTATTTTAACTTATTTCTTATTATTAAAACTGGATGAGTAATTAATTTCTCTTAGTTACACATTTCATTTCATTTAATCGTATAGTGGTG
>OU015490.1:75266298-75272267 GCA_907164885.2 Dolomedes plantarius
TATATACATGTATATATATGTATATGTATATGTATATATGTCATATGTATATATATATGTATATATGTAGGTATATATGTATATATGTATATATATATGTATATATGTAGGTATATATGTACCGGGTGGCCATAATTAAACTGACAGTGCTCACAGTGTTCTGTAGCGCGATCTATTTGCGAGAATGACGCCACATTTTGTAGGAAGATTAAACAAGACGGGGGACGAAGGATTCCGCGAAAAAATAAATTAGTTCCAAAAGTCACCGCTAGGGGAATATTTGGCGCTGTGTAATAGAAAATAGAGTGTTAACAAATGCAAATCAATACGGAAATTACTTTTTATTTTGCATTCAAATGAGGTTCAATGTGGCTGCCGTTGTTGTGGACCACATATTGCATTCTGTGCACAGTAGGCACAACAGCAGAAAGTAACATGTCTGCAGAAATCTCCCGTACAGTCCGTGATATGTTATCCTTCAACGTAGCCAGGTTCTGGACCACTCCTTGATAGACCTTGGACTTAAGGTAACCCCATAGCCAGAAGTCGCATGGGGTAAGATCAAGCGACCGAAGTGGCCATGCAGTTGGAAAGTAGCGGCTAATGACTCTTTCTGTTGTGAATTTCTGTCGTAGCTGTAGTTGCACTCGTACAGCAACGTGTGGAGGGGATCCATCTTGCATGAAAATGATTTCCACCAGGCATTGTCTTTGCTGAAGTGCCGGAATGACAAAGCTGTTCAACATGTGGCTATATTTCTCTCAGGTAACAGAACAGGATTCCGGTCCTGTCGGGGTAATGTTCTCATAGAAGAATGGACCTACGATAAATTCCGCTGTGAACCCACACCAAACAGTTACCTTTGGTGAATGTAAGGAAATTTCTGTGACTGCATGTGGTGATTTGTCATCCCAAATTCGGCAGTTCTGGGTATTCACAGTTCCATGCAGGTAAAAGTGGGCCTCGTCTCCCCATAAGATTTTCCACGGCCAAGCATCATCCACCTCCATTCTGGCAAGAAAGGTGAGAGCAAAAGTCAATCGCTTATCATGGTCGGGGTACAGTAACTCCTGTACACGGCTGATCTTGTACGGATAGAAGTTGATAATCTTTCGTAAGATTTTCCATACCGTACTGTAAGGCATATCCATATACCGAGCTAATCTACGAGCGCTAGAGGTGGCAGCAATATTGTCTGGTCCTCTGTCGACAATCGCCGTGGCAACTGCTTCGATTGTATCCTGTGGTACAGGTTTTCGTCCTCTGCCTGACTGAACCTTCAGAGAACCTGTTTTTCTCAAACGTCGCAACCATTGCTTTTAGCCCATTAACTGACACAGGACCGTTACCGTTACGCATTTTTTTGTGCGTTCTAAAATCACGAAGAGCGGCTGACGCGTTGCACTGGTTGAGGTAAAAGAATTTGACCAGTAACGCACGCTCGACTAAAGAAGGAGACATTGCACATAAACTTTCAATCCGATTGATTCGAAACGTAACACATTGCCTTTTAAAACCCAAGCATCTGGTACTGTGCCAATGGATATAACGTGAAATTTGAATAAAGAACTTCTTCTTCTGCTCAGCGTACGTGATATTGCAGATCACGAGACTTTATCGGTGTTTATGCAGATTTTACGCTTTTTTAAAAGTGTTGCCATATTGCACTTGAACTAAATAAGAAAATGTGCATAATAAAAGGTAATTTTATTCCGTATTAATTTGTATTTGTTAACACTCTATTTTCTATTACACAGCGCCAAATATTCCCCTAGCGGTGATTTTTTGAACTAATTTTTTTTTTCGCGGAATCCTTCGTCCCCCGTCTTGTTTAATCTTCCTACAAAATGTGGCGTCATTCTCGCAAGTAGATCGCGCTACAGAACACTGTGAGCACTGTCAGTTTAATTATGGCCACCCGGTATATATATATATATATATATATATATATATATATGTATATGTATATATATATATATATATATATATATATATATATATATATATATATATATATATATATATATATATATATAAGGTTCTAGGAGCATTTTTACATAACCTAAAACGTATCCAAGTTGTTCATCGAAAATCCAAAATTTACAACATAACGTATCTCAAAATTTACGACTAAGAATTACCCCTACACATTCTTTCAGAAGCGATCAGCTGAACATTTTCCGTTCGATTATAAAAGAGTCCAAATGTGCTATTGCGTATGCATTCATGGACTCGAAAAATGTTCGAAAACGGCGTACTGAGTGAGTTCGCATAGCTTTCTGTGAAAGAATCCGGAGATATATTCCAAACAGTAACTGTCAACATGCGCCCCTCTTGAATCGGAATGTGAAATACTGTGGCGATTTCGATTTAATCGTCTGTGGGGAGAATCGATAACTTTTTGAGTTTGACGATAAGTAAGAAATATAATAAATGTTATGTGTATAGTAATTTATGCTTCTTTATTCATATAGTTATTTTCAAACACGCAAGAAGATTCAAGTGTTGATATTACTTCATGGGGATGGGGGAGGGGGAATGATAACTGCGCGTCTTTGAGGATTCAAGGAAATATTCTTACCGTTCCCGTCATCGAAATATTGAAAAATATTTTCTTTATTGCCTTCGAAAATATGGAGCATGAAATTTTAAATCAATTTCTTTTAATTCTTGAAAACTTATGTTTTTACTATTTGTAGCTAAATTAAAACGATCAGAATGGAAATTGTTAGAAATCTATATACTAGCTTAATACCCGTGCTTCGCTACGGTGTACATTCAAATTAAATACAACGGTCATTGTATGCAATTAATGCCAAAAAAAGCAAAAATATATTTATAAAAAATCGTAACGAATATTTTTATAGACAAAATAATGTAGAAGAAAATATTCAAATTAAATAAAACGGTCAATGCATGCAATTAATTCGTATGTTTAATATCCATAAAACATACTAATATGAGTTAAATTCTTAAAATACTTCCATCTCAATTAGCCTAGTGGTTAAATTTTATCTTTTACCCTATTTCAATTTTTTTGTCACTTTATTTCGTTGTTATGTACGTGACGCAAAATTAATTTAAAGTATCACAAAAAGAAAAGAAATCCTATGATCAGCATTTAATAGATTAAATTCTAAAAATTAATCTTTAAAAATTCACCAAAAAATCAGAAAATGAAGGTAATGTTTCGTAAAAGATTTCAGTTTAAAGGAATTTTTATGATCTTTCTTGTGATATAAATTTTATAACCATCAAATTATTATTTTAAATGCAAACTTAAAATAAGTTACAAAAGAAGCTTAAAAATTTAACTTTTAAAAATCTAAGAAGAATTTTTCAGAAATATTTCTTAATGAATCCCTACACTATAAGAAGAATCGCCATGCAAAATTTTAGCCCTTTGGGTCCAGCGGTTTGGTCTGTGCGTTATTTGTCAGTCAGTCAGTCACGGAACTGTTTTATATAGTATATGCTAAATAAATGTATGTATGTATTTATGTTCCAGCATAACCAGGAACGCCTGGAGCAAATGCAACCAAAACTGGTACTCAATATGACTTCAAATCCAGGAAAAAATACTGTGGAGATAAGGCACCCCTAGCACATCGAGGGGTGGGTTTGGAAGGGGTGACACGTAAAAATAATCACAAACGACTGATATTAGTGTCAAATCCATTGTTATCGAGGTTGCTGAGATGAATAGTGACCCTCAGATTCTCGATGTCGTTTAAGTACAAGTTCAGAAGGGGGGAGAAAGGGTGAAAAATAAAATGTCCAAAATTAACGAGAGTAGTGTCGAATCCATAATTTTTGAGGTCGCTGAGATGAATGGTGACACTCCCGATGCCGTTTAAGTTTAAGTAATCGGCATGGGGTGTGTGAAAAGGGGTGAAATATGAACTGTTTAAAATGACCCAGATAAACCGAAATGTCCAAAATACCCGAGCAACGCTGGGCAAACGGCTAGTTACCTATATTTAGATGTCACAGATCATCAATTTTGTTGTAAATTACTGTAAATATTTCTAAACGTTTGTGAATTTTCTTTATTTCTCCCTGATTTATATTTATTTTGCGATAAATGCCGTTTATTTACTGTCAGTGAACGTTAGACATTTATACGTAACCCCTTGGTGATATTTTCGAGAATTTTGGCGAGCTTGGTGAAAAAGTTGACATTTTTATTTTTTTTCTGAGAAATCAATAACATTTCTCCTAGGTGGCGTGGTCATCGGCTGCTGGAATTTTCCATCTTTAGAACAATCGAGTATGTCGCCAAAGGTACATGAGCATCCCAAACTCAGTTTTTAAAGTTGTAATTAATTTACTTTTAAACTGAAGCTCAGTCGCTCAGTGGGAATCGTAGGCCTTTTCTTTTCCTCTTTTTTTTGACTGTGTGTATTGTAGTGTAATGAAAGTATGGGGTTATTTTTCCCAAGACCTCACAGGGTGCACGACACACATCTGCATGCTTATCGGGATACCATTTTCCAGTTCCCATCGTTTGAACATGCGGTTGGTTTCCGAGCGGATTAAAAAACGGTACCAGCAAATGCAGCCAGAATTTTTAGCCTGAAAGTTTAGCCCAGGAATATCGGGTTCCTGAGCAATATGTAGGAATATCTGTTTTGAAAAACAGAAACGTCTCCCATCGCCGCGTAAAACTGTCTTTTTTAGCATTTGCTTCATGTGAGTTTGACAGCGGAGCGCAATAAAGATGGCGGGGATATTCGTAGATTAGAAGAATTGTCACCAACTAATCCGCCGGCTATCGCTCTGGGAATTTCAAGACATGCCGTCAAAGAAAAGACCTGAGATACAGGCGGAGACTTGGTGATTTCTAAAGAGATCCCTCATGTAACGGCCGGATAGGCGGACGTGGTTTTTGAGCTCCTGTTTTGAGACTCGTGCGTCTAAATCTGCACTTAAGATAAAATTTGATTGATTATGTTGTACTTGTTTAATGCTAATTTTTTTTTGTTAATAAATGTTAAGCTTTTGTTTTAAGATGTGGCCTTATCATTTACAATTAGAAATCTGTCTTTCTTGGTCCCGAATTTAGTAATTTTTAAAAAGCCTGAGAGAATAGACTACCTACCTATTACGATGTCACAGTATTATCTGATTTTTTTGACTGTGTGTGTCAGATCTGAAGTCTTTTAATTTTGCTGTAGTTCTAAGAGATTGTTTGCACTATTTGTGATCTTAAAGACCGGAAAGGTAATAAAATTTTGACACTGCTATTTGGAGTCGTCATTCGCAAATATCGCCTGACGTTATGTTTTATTTAATAGAACCGGCATATTTTAACAATCGTCCGGTTTACATGGCAGCACAGTCCAACTGTATATCATATCAGGGTTGTTCGTTTTGGCTTGGTTTTGAATGTTAGGTTTTAAAATATCTAACAAATGAATTAATTATTCTGAAGTTTGAAGATTACAGCATGTAGTCTAAGCTCAAAATATATGGTGATAATACACTACCAAAACTAAAAAATGCCCCAAAATAAGAAATTTGATTTCTCTAATGCGAGATAACGATATCTATCTAAGATCAGAGGTTTCTAAAGCTAATCGATTTAACTAATATTATAATAGTGATAATGGTAATACTTTATTATTAAAATATTAAACATGGGGATTTTGGAAAGGCTTTTCAATTTTCTAGGAAAACCTTTCCTTTTAATTACTAATATAATAGTTATAATGGTAATACTTTATTTAAAATATTAAAACAGGGGGATTTTGGAAAGGCTTTTCAATTTCCTAGTAAACCTTACCTTTTAATTAATAATATAATAGTTATAATGGTAATACTTTATAATTAAAATATTAAAACAGGGTTATTTTAGAAAGGTTTTTCAATTTTCTAGAAAAACCTTTCATTTTAATTAATAACATAATAGTTATAATGAAATACTTTATAACTGAAGTATTAAAACAGGATGATTTTGGAGAAGCTTT